>JALGXP010000781.1:0-22926 GCA_023333625.1 Bothriochloa decipiens
GACGGCGTGACAGTCGGCAAAGGTGACGGCGTGGATGCCGTCCAGGATTGGCATCCTTTGCCGATGGCCAGACTTTGCCGACTGCTTGGCACTCGGCAAATCCAAGGTTTTGCCGAGTGCCAGGCAGTCGGCAAAGGCAGGCACTCGGCAAAGCCAGCTTTGCCGACTGCCTGACATGGCTCTCGGTAAAGGCAGATCTTTGCCGAGTGTCGAAGGGAAAACAGTCGGTAAAGTATTTGGCAGTCGGCAAAGCTAGCATTTCCTGTAGTGTATAGAATATTCGAAACCCTGATCATTAGCTTAGTATTTGTTCCCCGGCATCAAATCAAAGCTTCAAATCACCAATACATATAGGCCCAAACGGCACGAGCTAGCGCTCCTTCCTCCTCGATCTCTTCATCGACCACCGACATCAAGGGCATCAAGCAGCTGCTGTCCTGTCCATGATGCTCCAAGGCCCGAGCGCGCGAGGATGCTGCGTAGGCTTCTGCGGGTTCCTCCTCACCGTCGGCCTCGTCGTGCTCATCTACCGGGCCATCTTCCAGCCCCACCACATCCGCGCCACCGTCGACTCCGCCGTCCTCTCCAACCTCACCGTCTCCAACGCCTCCTCCTCCTCAGCCGCGGTCTCCTACGACCTACCGTCAGCCTCCTTCTACAACCCCAGCGTGCGCGTCAACATCTACTATGACGCCATCGACGCCGAGCTCCGCTTCCGCGACGCCGTCGTCGGCCCGGCCGCCAACGACACCTCCCCGTCCGTGTTCTACCAGCACAGGAGGACCAACGACGTCGTCAAGATGGAGTTCGACTACTGGAGGAGGCCGGGCAGTGGCGGCGTCACCGTCACCAGCGACGTTGCCCGGGAGCTGGTGAAGGAGACCAGGAGCGGGGGGGCCGGTGAGCTTGGAGCTGGACGTGGACCTGCGTGTGAGGTACGTGTTCAGGATGTTCAAGCTACGCCAGAAGCCAAGGATACGGTGCTCGGTCAGCATTTCGGTCAAGACGGAGGGCCGCCACCGTGGCTTCGGTGGCGTTGTTGCCTCCGGCGATCGGTGTAGTGTCAAGTACTGACTGATGATTATTATATATTGAGTAGTGTGCTTTGGTCAGTTGGTGCTTTATTGTTTGATGATGACTAACTATTGTGTGGTGTGTTCCGATCCATTCGATTCATGTAAGACTTTGTTATTAATTGTTGGGTTATTGGTACAGAGTACAGACAACTGTACGTACGGCGGTACATGTAACAATGCTATTCTTGAACCTGTATGTACTTTATGTTACTATGTTATACCATTGGATTATTTAGCAAGGAGTTCCCATGGAGTTATATTTTTATGAGATAATATAGAAAAAAAAAACACTTTCGGCTTCAGCCTCCCACTTGAGATTTGAGAAGACTTCACGACTGAGCAGATGGCTCATTGGTGGTGTGTGTTTGCTTAGAGAAGCACCATGACCTATGTTCGAAGCCCCCCGCCGATCAACACTGCTAGTATACATGACACCTTGACTATTGCAGAACATCTGTTTTTGGACGTAGGTGTCATTGATCTTGGGATAAAAGGGCACAAACAAGCATAATTAATCCCTCAACTAGTGATAATCATGAGAATAACATTTACCATCAGAAAAGGAAATAATCAATCACATATGCACAAATGATATAATGATTTACGTGGAAAACCTCATCAAGGTGAGGAGTAAAATCTATAAGACCAACCGGTCCACTTCCTGCCAAAACTTCTACTATAATAAACAATGGGTACAAGGAGTCTTCTCTAGAGCATCTAGAGGATTTATTACACCAGCAGCAACACATTCATCAAGTTATAACTAAGCAACATCCACAGCCTTCAAACAAGAGGAACAACAACAACCAACAGAGAATGAGAGAACTCACAAATTCTGTCCACATTGGTAATCAATTCATATCTCCCAAACTACAGCTCCACTATGCACGAAATTTGGTAGGCAAGTAGATCCACGAGTTCTCTAACCACTGACAAAATCATCTCAATCGGACACCATTTGACTACCCAAACAAAGCATCCACTAAAACTGCTCTGTGCGGAAACTGCAATGACCCGAACTGACAAACCCTTCTCAAATCTGATGCTATACTGAACCAAATCTCAAACCAACTGAACAGATCTAAGTGCTCTAAGTGAGAAACGAGCTCACCAAGTTTGATGCCAATCCAACCATGTTTGAGCCGCCAATAACCGGCTTGAAGAACACCGGTTTAGAGCAACCAAATCTGGACAGATTTGCTTCTCCTGCTTCTTCCTCTCTCTCTCACGTTGTGTTCTTGTGTTGTGCTCTTAGCAGCAGCTCTCACACTCTGTCCTGAGTGTGGAGGCTAGGATTTTCCCTCTTTTATTTTCCCAAAAAATATTCTCAATCGTTGATTCAACCGAGATCGACGGTGCACAAGCACTGGGCTTGTGGCTGTTTTGGGCTGCATTGCTGAGCTCAAATTCATCCTCCATGTGGAGGGATAGCCCAAATATGTATACTAGCAGTTTGTACTTAAGTTCATATACCATAACTTATGCAACCCTCTCTTGACTGAAACTCTAGTGGATTTACCACTACACCCACTCACTACCGGAAAACATGCCTTTGTCGACTGTCCGGGGCTTTGCCGACTGTCCGAGGCTTTGCCAACTGGCTGAGCTAGGGTAGTCGACAAAGAGAGCCTTTGCCGACTGCCAGACTCAGGCAGTCGGCAAAGAGGGCCCCCATTGCCGACTGCCACATCCTGGCACTCGGCAAAGATTTGATTTTTTTAAATCTTGATTTCAAACTTTTCTGTGGTCCTTCTAAATTGTATTGAATCATATTTTTAAATTTGAAACTTTTTTAAAACTTTTTGCTATATTTCTTGAATTAATTTTGTTTACTTGAATTTTTCTCGAAATAATTTTGTTTATTTTTGGATTATCCAAAAAATTTCAAGTAAATGAAATAAATAAACAAAATATAGCAAAATATTATAAAAAAGTCTCAAGTTTGAACATGTGCTTGTAAACAATATATTAGGACAATAGAAAAAGTTTAAATTCAAAACTCAAAAAAATTGTGTAGTTGAAATTTGTTCATGCTTTTTAATTCTAAAGCAAAAGGCTAAAAAAAACTCATTGCCGACTGCCCATTAAAGGGGCAGTCGGCAAAGGCTCGGCCCATTAGGCCCAGGAGGACCAGGAGGTGCGCCGTATATAAATGGAGATAGGGTTTCACTTCAACCCTCGGCCTCCCTCTCCTACCTCCGCCCCCGGCCTCTCCCTCCCTGCCCATCGCTGCCCCCACCTCTTTCCCGCCCCCACCTCTCCCTCTCCCTCCCGGCGGCGCGCGGCGCGGGGCGTCCCCGGCGGCGCGAGGCGCGGCGGCCTCCCGGTGGCGCGGGCACGGTGGCTCCCATCTCCGCAGCTCCCTCCCACCACCGGATCAGGCGGCGCGCGGCGAGGGGCGTCCATAGCAGCGGCCCCCCCCTCCCTCCCCCCCCCCGATCCGCCCCTCCCTCCCGTCCCCGACCTCCCTCCCACCCCCAGATCCGGCGGCAGGCAGCGTGAGGTGCGGCAGCCCCCCGACGACGCTGGCGCGACGGCCCCCACCTCCGCACCTCCCTCCCGCCCTGACCTCCCTCCACCCCCGGATCCCGGGGGCGCGAGGCGCCCCTGGCCCCCAAGCGACGGCACCGGCAGGCGGCGCGCGGCGCAGCGGCCCACGCGTGCGGCCTCCACAGCGCCGGCGGCGCGACAAGGTGCAGCGGCGAGGATGGCCTCATCGGCGACAATGGGCTCGGCGGGCTTGTTGATGGGCTTGGCTTGAATTTTTCTTTTTTTATTTTGTTCAAAAAATCTTTGTCGACTGCTAACATGGCAGTCGGCAAAGTCTTTACTGACTGCCTTAGGTCTGGCGGTCGGCAAAGAACTCTTTGCCGTCAAATTCTTTGCCGAGTACCCTTTGCCGATTGTCGACGTGGAAAGCAGTCGGCAAAGGCTTTGCCAACTGCATTAGTCCGGTAGTGACTGAAGAAATCCAGTGCATGTATACTAGCAAACATTGTTAGTCCTAGGTCCTTGCTAGGGTCTATGATTTTTATGTTTTTCTCATTTTTGGTGACGATGACAACACAACCAAACTTTAACTACCTAGTTGCTTGTATGCAATACAAGAGCAAGATCATATGATGCTAAAAGAAATGTGCATGATGCCCGATGAAAATTGTCCCTTGCTCTTGTAATTTTTACAATTGTATCATTTATGTGCGGTTGTTATGGATATAAGCCGCTCCCGGTTACTTAGACAATCCACTTTCTCTCTTTATTTGATAGAGCATAACAATAAAATAATTTTGGTATTTATTGTTGATTTGGTTCACGTATTCTCCCCCTTTGAATGAAATAAAAAATATATAGATAGATATTTGTGCGACAAGGCAGGGGAAATTATTATAATGATCCTTTTTCTTTGAGGAAAATTTATAATGATCTTTTATATTTGGATGGATCTGTTCATGCTCATTGTTTTTGGCCTAAAGTCTTTGTTCTTTACCCTCTGTTCTAATCTGTCACACCCTGGTTTCCAAAGAAGACCAGAGGTTATCATATGTGTGCCCAGGAAGTCTACACAAATAACAGAAAACAGATAAATATCAGAAACAATGTATATTATAGCGAAAACATATGTATTTTTAACACTTACACTTATCAAAGTAACGTGGAACGTTGGCTAAGGCTGCTCTTCACTCTTCATTCTCCTCAGGGACTATTGACTGGGGGCTCCGTATGCCAAACACTTCTAATACCCAACTTCTTTGTCCTTCCTTTGAGAAACACTTTACTACAAACTATAGCAAGGGTGAGTTCCATGTCGAAACTCAGCAAGTACAGGTGGAAAGTAATGACATGCATGGCTTATACAAAGATAAGGCTGAAAGGTAAACCGCGGTAGCATTTTAAATGTAGCAATTAAGATTTAACAAGTTGCAACCTATTCTCTAATCATCTTGGTTGAAACACCTAACCCTTTATTAAGGTTCAAGTGGTATTTAATGAATCATTTATCATCACAGATATAAGCATATTTCATTAATATCATTAACCTTGAGATTGCCATCTCAAGCAACACAGGATTGCCATCCCATTCAGATACAGAGGTAGCCACCTCCTCAAACAACATCACCATAATTTAACCATTTATTCCATTGGGCTAAGTCATGTGAGGATCTGGGCCGCTCGTGACCGTGAGCATGGACGATATATCGATTTTAACTTTGCGCAGAGGTGTACACTTTCACTCCAGATTGTGATTAGTCTTTATGCCCGAGGTTGCAAGTCTCTTAGCCCATTACCGAGATAGGCTGGCAGAGGTCACAACGAGGCTTTTCACAGGGTCATAGGCAGTGACAACTCGCTAGCCTTGAGTCCAAGCGTATGGGCGACTTCCCCATGAGGCCGCCCCCATCACAGATCCCTAGCCCCTCCCATACTACAACTTGTAAACAAACCCCAGCGACCACAGCTATGGTCACCTGTCGGTAAGCTGTCCCCCTGCCCATGATAGTCCTGCTAATAGACCAAGCCAGAGCCCATTAGCCTGGAGATGTACGGTGGTCCCAGGTTGCCGCTCCACGAACAGGACCTTAAGGGGGAGGAGATACGGATACCCTCGTCAACACGAGTCCCACTAGCATCCATTTCCCCCGTCTTTCACCTCCAACCAACGATGCGGATCAGCATCAACTTCTCCAACGGCCGAAACCAAGAGCCCACGGCTCTAACATATTTTAAGAAGCAAGTTTTATCTTCATTAGGCAGGTGAAAGGTGAGGTAGAGCACTAGAAACATAATGACCTATCAACTAAAAACCCCCATAGGTGATATATGGATAGAGTGGCTAGTCATCCCTATGGTTTACCGATTTAAGACACATACAATGTATTAATTAAAAGTGAATAGGCACAATATGATCAAAGGGTGCCTGCACTTGACTTAAATCCAAAGTCTAGCTGCTCTTCTAGCCTCCAGCTTCAGCTGCACTTGTCGGTCCTCAGCTTAGTCTTCAGCGTTAACAAACTGCTCTTCGTCTAGTCGCAACAACCAAACAACACAAACAAACATACAAAAAAGACAAGACTAAGAACAATACACCAATCAAAAGGGAAATTAAAAACAGAACGGTCTAAATGGCCAAACTCGGTGCTACGGTCGCAAGAGCGCAAGAACGATGAACGATGGATCTATTGTTAAAGAAAACACGCCTATCGAGGTACTTGCAAAAAGCACAGAGACAAACTTTAAGATTGATACATTTACTAAAGCAAGATGCGGAACATATAAGAGAGACATAAAGTTAAATCAGTTGGATGATGTTGAAATGTAAGTCAAGGTTAAACCTTAGTTATACTCTATTTATAAGAAATTATATTATCTAAGCCAATTAAACATTCATAATTTATAAAGCTTAGAACATGCGAGTGCATTAAAGAAAACATCATATGCTTAAAGATTAATTTAAGCAGGACATAAACGACAAGACATGTTGATATTAAACATAGAGCATTTATAATTCAAGGTTGAACTAAGCATGACATTAACGAAAAGGCATTAATGTAGAAATTAAACACATTAGCATAAAAGGACGATGTGAATATAAACTAAGTTATTTTTTATAAATTATAAAGGACATTGAGTCGTTATTAACTAGGTTAATATGATATAACATGTGAGAACAATTAACGAAGCATGACATGTTTCCAAGGTAACTCTAAACAAGTCATAATTAATAAAGAAGCATTTAAGTTGGTACTAATCATATTGACAGGCATGTATAAAAACTCAAGGTACAAACCTAAATTACTTTTATACAAGAGAGCACACATTAATTAATAAACAAGATTACTTACATAACACATGATGTGACAAATATTATTGATAACAAGCAACATACTTTGATATGATCGCAACACAAGGACAACGAAAGCATAGCCCTAGGTTGCTTTTATTTAGTTGAGCATCAACTAATTATTACACAAGTGAACAAGATTAAATGCACAGACATATGACATCATGAAGATCATTGCTAAAACAAAGCTTAAGGTCGACACGGTCATAACACAACGAGATCGAAAATATAAAACCCTAGATTACTTTTAATTAGAAAACTATTAAATAAATATTAATCAAATTGCATTTAACCAAATAAATTCATAAATTAGTGACATGATAAAATTTACTAGTCCTACGTAGATCGCGATGACACAAAACTAAGGCAACTGGAATCGCTCGAATCGGAGTTAAAACTGTGAAACGGCGGAGATTATACGATCAGTGGCAAAACTATAAATAAATCGCTTGGTGGCAAAGTCGTAAATACCGTGTCTTCTACCTCTGTCCATCTTCCTCTCCAGGCCATGGACATGGCAGCCAGGCTGCAGCTCACGCCGGGGGAAGGGACCTCGGCCCTGGCCTGCTGACCAGTCGGCGGCGGCCTGCTAGGATCGGCGGCGGCCAGCTAGGATCGGCGGCAGCTAACTGCGGCCTGCTACGGCCGCCGCCGGCGGCTAGCTGCGGCCTGCTACGGCCGGCGGCGGCCAGCTGCGGCCTGCTATAGCCTACGGCGGCCAGCTACCGTGCGCGAGGGAGGGAGGACCACGGCCCTCGGCCGGCTGGCAGCGGCCAACCATGGCACAGCGCAAAGCACGCGTGGCCACGCAGGACCGGCGGCAGATGGTTGTGGCCGGCGACGGCTGGCTGTGGCCGACGATGGCTGGCTGTGGCTGGCGGCTCGCAGCTAGGGTTTGCGGGTGGCGGCGTGGCTCCTTTTAGGGTTGCCAAAGGGCTGCGGCGCACGGGGCTGGCCCTCTTTATAGCCGGTGGGGAACTGGTGGGGCTGAAGCCACTAGGCTTGGCCGGTTGGGCCAGCTGCGGCTGCTGGCTACCTATGGCCGCTGGTGGCAGGGCTGGGCAGGCCAGCGTTGCTTGGCTAGGCCACGTGTGGCCGGCTGTGGCTGGCTGCGCTGCCGCTGGGCTTGGCCCACGGCGCTGGCTACGCAGCCGCTGCTGGTGGCCAGGTTTGGCCACTGCTGGCCAAGCTGCTGCCTTCTGCTGCTTGGCCATGGCTGGACATGGCCGGCTGGGAGTGGCCAGATTTGGCCAGGGATGGCCAGAGAGGGCTCAAGGTGACCGAAGGAGGCTATGGCTGCTTGCAGTCTGCTGCAGCCTGCTGCTGGGTTGGGTCGCGGCCTAGGCTGGCTTGTGGCTGCTGTGGCCATGCTAGTGCTGGCTATGGCCGGCCGAGGTTGACCGTGGCCGGCTGAGAGTGGCCACAAGTGGCTGTAGCTGGCCGTGGTTGGCCAAATGAGGCTGTGTGAGGCCAGGGGTGGCCCAAGCTAGGTAGGAGCTGGCCAAAGCAAGTTAGGATGTCTTAGAGGATGGTAAAAGGGTTACTAGACTGGAATGCTGCTGATGGCCAAGTTTGGCCACTAATGGCCGACTGCCGCTACTGCTGGCCTGGCCGGGGTGGCCGTGGTCGGCTGGGGCTGTCATGGTCGGCTGGGGCTAGCCATGACTGGCCAGAGCTGGCTAGTTGAGGCTTGGAGAGGCCAGATCAGGCCAGGATAGGTTGGGGCAAGCCAGGGATGACTGGAGCTTGGTAGGGGATGGTGTTTAGCTAGAGCGGTGGCCAACACTATAGAGAGAAAGAAAATCTCTCTATCTATGCAGGAGAAAGGATTTTTTTTCGAAAAACGTTTTTCTCAAAACCTTCTTGAGGCAAACTTGGATTTTTAAAGCTTTATTTTTAAATTCGAAGAAAACCTAAACGTGACTTGCTCGAGGTTTAGAATTTTTTTTCACCAGCAAAACCAAACAAAGCACCAAACACAAACCCATTCAATTATTTTCTAAAAAAAAATATAGAAAAACATATTTTATTTAGCTCTTTCTAATAACAACCCAAAATATAAATTTTGGGGTGTTATATAATCACACAAATGTAGGATTTTGTCATTGGAGGATCGCTGGTGTGCAACATGAATATGGTCGTTAAGTATTAATTGATGAATTTATATGATTAAGGCCACAATGTTACACCTAGCGCCTTCATGTCCCGCACGCCGCCAGCACGCGTTCCAGGAAAGCGGAAATGTCTCCGCCGCGCACGGGCTGATGGTGCCTAGCCACCGCCAGAGCCACACCACGCACACACCTCGGCAAGACACGGTCTTGTCGGCTCACCTTGCTCTCACCTTCCGCCGGTAGCGGCGTGTCGCGTGCCAGCGGAACTTACGCCAATTCACGTCCGGTGCGTTGCGTTGGGTTGGGGTTCTGCCGCCGCTCCCTAGCTGCCTGTGCCGACGCGGCTGCTTGCCATTCTGGCCTGTAGACTCGGACTCGGTCCTCGGCCGGTCTTCTGCTCCAGACTCAAATCACACCGCAGTGACCCAAACAGACGTTCCAATCAGTCGCGAAAAGCCACACCAGCTTTGCCTTGAGCCTTTGTCAAGGAATGCACACGAAGACCTGACACAGTCCGGGTCTCTCTCTCTATGCATTGCATGCCCAAGAGTCCGGAGGTTACGCCGGCGGCCGGCCTGGTGGTGTGAACGCAGTTTCGAAGCAAGCAAGCAAGAAACACGTTCGGCCAATAAAACAAGGTACCATGTACACCAAGGGCTGGTCTCGGTCAATTGTTATTCAAAAAGTAATAATGGACCCAGGTCCAGCAAGAAGGATATGATGCAGCTCAACTCTAAATGCTAGCGGCACACTCCAACCAGGTCGATCGTAAAATCAGAAGCAAACAGGGAGTGTCAAGTTGTATAGTACCTATACGCACCAATATCACCATTTCGTAATATGACCGGTTGAAATTTCAACAGAACTATAGTCAGTCCCAAAAATATAGTTTCTCAAAAGCATTGACTTCTTCCCTTGCATATACTACATGCGCATGCACACAATACAATGTAACTTAACTGAAATATATATTCTAAGAGCAGTCCCAACCCTAAAGTATAAGATAGTTCCTATACATATCAATCTTCCCAATGTTTTGTTGTATAATTTCCTGATCTCTCTCTCTCTCTCTCTCTCTCTCTCCCTCCCTCCCTCCCTCCCCTAAAAGTAGTTACATAAAAAATAATTCATTACCTCACCATATCGAGTTAGATTAAGACAAACATTATATTAACATTATAGGTCTTGACATAATCGAATATTTTTAGTTGTTGAGTTTTTTTATTTCAAACTATTTAGTTTTCACATATTGTTTTAAGTCTATATATTTTAAATTTTGAAATTTATAATTTGCAAATGATGAGGACATCCCTAGCATTGACACTTCTCCCATATCTAAACCAAATGCTATTGACATTGTTGGACCAATTACAAGACAACATGCAAAATAGTTAGAGAAAGAAATAAATGTTCGGGTGAACGCTAACCTCGCATTCGTACAAACAATACTGAACCTTCATCAATGGATTCAGTTTGTTGCTTTATTGTTCCTAGGAATCATGGAGCATATGAAAGTTCTTGGGCTGATGATAATTTTAGTCCGCAAGTGTTTCTCCAATGAATTCAGTGAGTACCAAAATTCAGGGTTGGAAAGGTGAAAGTTATCCCTAAATTTGCATTACATTTTACATGTTGAATTATCATATCGTGTTTTGATTTCTATTTCAGATTTGATTTAATTCATGGATGAGCAAGGCTGCTACAAGTATCACAAAAAATCTGCAACTACTTTTGATCAAGAATCTCCAATATGCAATTTGACCACTTATTTTTATCTAAAAATAATGACAGTGAGAAGTAACGAAATAAACTACTCTTTGGAAGCATATTTTCTATAGCATATCCACACAAAAAAGCATGACTGTTCCAAATAAATAATCCATCTTAAGCTGATGGCCAATTTGAATGTCTTAGAGTTTCATGAAAAAATCTCTTTTGAATACTCCTAACAAACCTAGTTTCTAATATTCACTCCATTTCAAATTATAAAATCGGGTTTTGTTTTATCCTAAAGTCAACTTCTCTTGACCAAATCTATAGAGATGTTAACATTTATAAACCAAATAAATGTACTATCATATTTCAATTTTGATTTAATAAAACCATTGGTGTGCTAGATTTTGGTCGATTCTCCGATAAACTTGAGTAAAAGTTAAACAAGTTTAACTTAAGACAAAACTAAAACAATCTATAAACTGCAGAGTGTGTACGACTAGCAGTTTGTTCAGCACGTCTTTATAATACTCGGAACCACATCACCATTAGCTGATATAAATTCACCACCAACGTAGCTGAAAATCACATACAAACTAGCTCCTCCCTTCTCCTTCCCCCCTGCCTTCCCCGTTGACCAACCAGCGAGCGGCATCAGCAGCAAGCTCCTCTCCACAGCCCTACCATGGCCGGCAAACACAGCAACGGGGGAAACCCGTGCTGCTGCTGCGGGGGAAGCCTCTGCACATTCCTCTTCGGCGTCGGCCTCCTCGTGCTCATCTACTGGGCGAGCTTCCAGCCCCAGCACATATGTGTCACCGTCGACTCTGCCACCCTCTCCAACCTCACCGTCTCCAACTCAACCGCCTCCTCGGCTGCTGAGGTCTCCTACAAGCTCGCCGTGAACCTCAACCTCTACAATGTTGGAACCGATCTCCGGCGAGGAGCTCGGCACGGCGCGGCACCGGTGGGTGGTGACCGTGGCGACTAAAACCCTATCGGCGGCGAGAGCTTGCCCGATCCATTCACTTGATTATAAACGCCCGATCCGATCCCCCTGCCACAGTTAGCAGCTGCGTGGTGTGCCTTATTCTTCGGTCACCCATGTGACATGCACGGCGTGCTCGCCATGACGGGGAGTTGGGCTTGGCCGCGGTCTCGGCATGTCCACGAGTGCAATCACCATGACACCCATGATTCTACGCGTGTTACAAAACATGTTCAACTAGAAAATGAACTCAACTAATGCATCTAATGCACCTAAGCATGGATACAAGGTTTGACATGATTACAAGAGGCTGGTTTCAACATGCAACCCCAGCGTCCGCATCAACATCTACTATGACACCATCGACGCCAAGCTCCGCTTCCGTGACACCGTCCTCGGCCCGGCCACCAATGGTACCTCCCCCTCCGAGTTCTACCAACGCAGAAAGACCAGTGACGATGTGAAGCTGGAGTTTGAGTACAGTAGGCCGGGAGTCGGCGTCGCCACCAACGTCGCCGGGGAGCTGCAGAAGGAGATGAGTAGCGGAGTGCCGGTGCGCCTGGAGCTGAACGTGGACGTGCGCGTCAGGTGCGTGTTCAGGATCTTCAAGCTGCGGTAGAGGCCGAGGATATGGTGCTCGCTGAGCATTCCGGTGAAGGCTTAAGGTCCGGGCCCCGCCGTCGGCGGCGCTGTTGCCTCCGACGAGTGGTGCAGGGTCAAATACCGATGACGAGTACATTATGTCATTTTTAGAACGCGTGTGGACTGTGGAGTGTGCTGCTTCAATTTCTTGTTTAGAGATTAGTGAGCCATTATCATCAAGTTACTATTTGCTAGTTGGTGCAAAGGTTGCTATTGTTTGGCCTTGTGGGGCCCACGCTATTCTTGAACCTTTGCTCTACTAGACTAGATAGAGTATTGGATTGGTCATTCATCTGGGAGTTGTAATAAATCACATTGTCATGTGTAATGAATTGTTCTACTAGACTAGATAGAGTTTTGACAATAGATGAAGTTCAACACACATATGAAATTCAACATGAACTTCATGTTTGTATGTTGAACCGAATGACATCTGTTATCACCAGTGTTTATGTTGAACTGAATGAAATATGTTCTCATTCAACGGCCGGCCTCTGTTCTGACACAATGAGGCATCCTACAAGGCGGTCCATGCCAGCTTGGGGGTCAAAACCTGAGACAGGTTAGCTAAAATAGCCTCAGACGCACGCAGGGGCTAAAAGTGAACAATTTCAAAAGATGGAATGCATGGACTAGACGGGTTTGCAAATGAAGGTTAAAATTAGATCACCCTAATAATTGAGGGGTCAAAAGTGGACACAATCCTACTTATAAAGGATAATGTAGTTAGGAAAAATCTTTTATGTGGTACATTAAATGGTTATAAAATTTGTTGCCTTTGTAGTAAGTCAAAAGCTTTCCAACAACTTCTCTTCGAGTGTTATCATGCCAAATCCTTTTTGGTGCATCATGGACTTTGCATTAAGAATTCAACCTCCACATACTTCAATCATGTCTCTTAATTCTTGTTTCATGCAAGGGATCATTCTCTATAGTTTTAATGCGTGATTCAACTCTAATTTTAAGTTGACTTTTGACGTTTTTCTCAACAAGACTCTATAATATAAAATAGAAAATTACTTGTTTGATCAGCCAAGCCTAGGGATTAATGTACTGGGCCAATAGATCAATGTTGCAAAAGATCATCTCACATGACTATTTTAATATTTGGCTAGGCTCATTCTACTATATGCTTCATTAATTTGTTATCTCTAGGATAACATCAGTCCTATACGTTAAATCACAAGCATGTCCCATTAAGTTGTGGACACTAAAAGATCTGTTAACTATTGACATGTCGTGCTAGACAACATCAAAGGGACAAGATGATCTTGTGCATGACCTCTATAAAAGGTGACCTAGCGAGTAGCATATGGATATAGGAGGCTATTACTTTCTTCTTCATTTAGTTTGTCAAAGCATTCCTAAGTCCCCTATATCATCTCGACCAACATATGTGAGGATATAAGTTAGACAATTAAATGATTAAATGGAAGTCAATGATATTTTTTCAATAAGAAGAAGTATGTTATATATCTTTCTTTTGTATAGTATTTTGATTATCAAAATTTTGGTTCATTTGACTAAGATCTATGATTCACCAGATCATAGGGTGAGACACATCTTGGGTGGGGTGATAGAGGAATGAACTATATGGTACCACAGACTATTTTACGCAATATGGACCTCGTTGTTTTTACTAATCCAAATGCTTTGTATGGTTTTATCTTATAAGCACTTGTGATTATGTGCAGCATGTGGTGGTGTCTATGCATGGGTGTGCGACCGTGTATTATCCTTGTAATCGAAAGCAATGTACTTTACAATATGATTTCTACTTGATGAGTTCATCAACAAAGAATGACCAAAATGCTTTCACTCTTAAATTATGAAGACATAGAAGCTACAATTCACCCAACAAGCAGCAATGATGATCCACCTACTTCTATCATAATGTGGCTTCCATACAAAATATTATTTATTATGCCACAAATGGGAAAGGTGTATATATTTCATATGAATTTGCCATTTGGTCCATCAAAGGTACATATGAAAAATCATCTTAGTTTGCAGAGATATTGATGATTTTTGCAGAGATAGTGCATGATGTCTTCAACATACATGGCTGAAATGAGAAGTAAAGGAGTCTCATGATTACTACAACATACAAAGTAGAAGATGTATTAAAAATTCATGCAAGATCTAGGTAGAGATAAAGAAAGCACACAAAATACCCATGGTAATAAAGCCAAATAACAAGGTATCCTTTTCACCTCAAATGACTAAAAGATAAAAGCAAATGACTAGAAAGCACTCCTTTACACCACAAACAAACATCCATAGTAACAGAGCCAAATAACAAGATAACCATTTCTCCTCAAATGGCAAAAGATAAAGCAAATCACTAGGAAGTGCACCTTTACACTGCAAACAAACATCCACTATAATAGGCCCAAATAATAAGTTATATTTTTTCCTCAGATGAATAGAAAGGTAAAGACAATTACTAGACACACACCTTTACAATGCAAGCAAACATCCACAATAATGGCAAATAATAAGTTAAACTTTACCCCTTAGATGGCTAGAAAGATAAAGCAAATGACTAGAAACAGACACCTTTACACCACAAGCAAACCTCGACAATAATAGAGCCAAATAACAAGTAATCTTATCCTCAAGTGATGATAAAAGTAAAGCAAATGAACTCAAAGTGTACCTTTATACAAAAACTAACATCCAATGTAATGTGCCAAGAAAAATGTAATCTTTTGAGAGTGTCTATAGCTTGCATGAAACTCAACTTCATCTTGAACCATGCATTCCACAAGAACCTCTCTTTCTCTTGTAGCATGAATCCAACTAGACCCATGCCCACTTGATCATGTTAGTTTGTCATACATATAGTACACAAGCAATATCTAGTACAATAAGGAAGTTGTTTAATATTTCTTTTAACAAAGAAACCATGAAGAAGCAAGCATGTAAGATGCTAAACAACAAACCTACTATAGCTAGAGGATATAAATGAAAGTTGCATGGATAGCATCTTGTGTTAAGTAATGTGCGAATGCATTAATAAAATGGTGGAAAAGATGCCTATAGCTATAAAGAATAGCAAAAACAAAAATATATCTATCAACAAGCAACAACCTTTTAAATATTAGTTTTTGATATTTTCTTTTCCACAAAAGGTGACCCCTAGGATTCCTATAAAAGCCACTATGTGGTGCCCATCCGCATCAATCATCTATAGTGTTTTTTTTGGAGTTTTAGTTCTTCTGGGCTTTCAGAGTTCCAATCAGTTAAGGTACACCATCTATCTTATGATTCTTGAGAGTAGTTTATACATAGGTTCATATCTAGGTATATATGTACTTTGAGAAACTATGTTGTTTTCCAAAGCTATGCTTGATAGGAGAATAGAACCGATAAGTTGTTGCTTGAATCAATAGTTCATTTCTCATTACAATAATTATATGAGTGCTCTCTGTATTTAGGTCAATCTATCAAGACAAACAATAAAGAAATGGACAATCCAATCAACATTCTTACATAACCAGGACACCCTTGTCGTTGTCTGAGCAACAAATGATAGAAGAATTTTGGAGGAAGAAACAAGAAGAAATTGAGGCAATTGGGGACTTTAAGAGAGCGCACAATCTCCATGACCTGTCTCAAAAAGGTCATTTGTGCTGAGAAGCGTAAAATGATGATGTCTGACACCCCAACCTTCCTAACAAAGGCATGTGAGATATTTGTGCAGGAACTTTCTCTCCATGCTTGGGTGTGTGCTAGTTCCCACAATCGTAACATGATATTGGAATCTAATATTGCTGCAGCAATTGCCTCCATTGAGTCCTATGATTTTATAAATGATGTTTTATGCTTACATCCTGAGGAGTTGAAGTTTGATCCATGTCTACAGTCTACTAAGAAGCCTTATCGCAACATGTTGACAAGTCAGTCATCAACATCCCTCCAACCTTCTTCTGATCAATACCGAATGACACAATTTATTCCTCGGTCTACTAGATATAATCCATTTCTTTGCATTCCCCCACCTTTGCCACCAACTAATGCTAGTAAGATGCATACACTTGCCACTTCCACCACAAAGAGCATGCCCCATAATGGCAACCACAGTAGCACTTACGCCAACTGTGAGTGGATCATTCCCACCTTTGACATATATGAGCAAGGATCTAGGGTTCTTCAGGAAATGCATTAGCAACAATGATGCTGCTTTAGGTCTTATGACTCCTCAACAGCTACATCCAGAAGCATTAACCAATATTCCAAATAACTGCTACGTGAGTACCATTGCTTCTAAGGATACATATTGTGCTGGTAGTGCTAGCACTAGTAATTTTGTTTATCAAGATGGTGACATGGCATTCCATTTCCCTCATGTTCCTCTAAAGCCTTTTCAATTATCATCCTCTTCACCAATGCATAACAAACTAACAATGCTTGTCCTCTATACTATATTGATATCATTGTATTGAATCATACCAAACTGCAGGTTACACATATCAGAAATCCCACACATGGAATTAAAACTGAAGCTACTTTCAATGCCGATGATGATCAACAAAAACATATTGGAGATGAGACCACTGGTTCCCAGCATCATATGATTGTTTTGCATGGAGAGTTATTAGATGCAGAAGTTGAAACTACTACTGATGTGAATGCAGATGGAGACAATATAAATTGGGATGAAATTGGCATGGCCAGTGATTCCATGCTGATGGAGTTTTGGAAAGACGTAATGATGGAAGAAGACCCGATATCTTTGCCGGTCACTTTCTGAACCAATGATCTTAATGTACTTCCTAGTGATATGTTGGAAGCTGATTCATATCTTGTTGATGACATCGTGTCTCATACAAGTCCCAATTGAAGTCATAGATAGATGGATTGAAATAATGAGAATGAAGCAATAGCATATATATATATATATATATATATATATATATATATATGGTGACAAATGTTTTGTATTTGTGTATGTCCGTGTCATATGGCTTCTCTAATAAATGCAAATACACCTGCACTTTATCTAATTTGAGCAATCAATTTTGATCAAGAGAGCGAAAAGGACACACTAGAGATAAGGTTTGCTTCGGTGAGAGGCTCTAGCTCAACATGCACATAGATAAACTAGTTGTTGTTGAACCTTGTGAAAATACAAAATTGGCCGGTATGACCAATACGACGAATTTTTTTGGTATAAATCTGATATGGGCTCTTGAAATTTTGGCTGAAACCTATCCGGAGAAAGCGTCGGATCCGTTTTGGATGTTGGGCTGGTTTTCTCCGTTTTTGCGTGTGGTATATTTGTTTTTTCCAAGTTTGGTCAGCTTTCGGTCATCTACTCCAATGGCTTCCCCTCAGAAAAGATATACTCCAATGGCTGAGTTCACTAGGATACGCGTTTGGGTTTCGCTTCCGCCGCGTATCTCCTAGCGCATTTCGGCCGCGGCCGCGGCCCCGATAACGCACGCGGCAGGGTGCCATCAGGTAGACGTGGTCACGTGGATCCTTCCCAGTTCGTAGAAAATTCTTTCTGGGTTCTCTTCTCCAATGCGAAAGGGCAGACAACAGAAAAGCGACCAGTGGAGTGGAGGAAGCGGTTGGGTGGTTGCTGCGACGCGGTTGTTTGTTTGTCATCATGTGCCAAAGGTTCGGTCAAGGTCAATTGATAATTCTGCCAAAGCAGAGTATCAGCTAAAACAGTGGTAGCTAGATTCATATCTGAAAAAATCAGACTCCTCTTTCCGGTTGCTAAAAAGAACACAGCTTTTCATGCTAAAAATGTTTCTTCTTTTGCTCTGCAGACAAGTCTTTCGAAATCCCAAGTCCAACGGCTTTGCATCTTTGAAAATGTATTTTATTTCTGTTGTGTTAGTATTAGTCTTCTATTAATTGATATTGTCATGTGCAAAGCTTGCTCACTTCTTTTTTTAAAAGAAAACATTCTATTGTTTTCGGCTTAATTAATAATAAGGAAACAAATAGAGTTAGCGCGAGGCATGTCAATTACATAGCAGACTATACAAAGCCTAGAATGATATGCAGCGGCTTTGAACAAGCATAAAGTCCCAGCAAAGTATGTTACCCTCATCAAGGATATGTATAACAATACTGTGACTAGTGTTCGAACAAATGATGGTAACACAGATTACTTCCCGATTAAGATTGGGCTTCATCAAGGGTCTGTCTTGAGCCCATATCTCTTTGCCTTAGTAATGGATGAGGTTACAAGGGACATCCAAGGGGATATCCCTTGGTGTATGCTGTTCGCCGATGATGTAGTGTTACTTGATGAAAGCCGAGCGAGGGTAAATAGGAAACTAGAGTTGTGACGGCAGACCCTTGAGTCTAAAGGTTTTAGAGTAAGCAGAACTAAAACCGAATACATGAGATGCGACTTTGGCACTGCTGTACAGGAGAAGAGAGACGTGAGTCTGGGAGGTCAAGTAGTGCCTAGGAAAGATACCTTTCGGTATCTGGGATCGATGATACAGAGGGATGGAGATATTGATACGGACGTCAGCCATAGAATCCAAGCTGGGTGGATAAAGTGGCGCCAAGCTTCTGGCATTCTCTGTGACAAGAGGATACCACAAAAGCTAAAAGGCAAGTTTTATAGAACAGCGATTAGACCCGCTATGCTGTACGGAGCAGAATGCTGGCCCACAAAGAGAAGACATGTTCAACAACTGAGTGTTTCAGAAATGCGTATGTTGCGTTGGATTTGTGGTCACACGAGGATGGACCGAGTGCGGAATGATGATATTCGTGATCGCCTAGGGGTAGCACCTATCGAAGAGAAGCTTGTCCAGCATCGGTTGAGGTGGTTTGGCCATGTCCAAAGGAGACCTCCAGAGGCACCAGTGCATTATGGAGTTCTAAGTCAAGATAATAATATAAGGAGAGGCAGAGGAAGGCCAAAGTTGACATGAAAGGAGGCAATAAAAAGAGATTTGAAAGAATGGGATATACCTAGAGATCTGTGTCTGAATAGGAGTGCTTGGAAATTGGCTATCGACGTGCCTGAACCATGACCGAGGGTGGTTTGTTGGGTCTTAAATCTAGCCTGCCCCAATTTATTTGGGACTGATAGGCTTGGTTATTGTTGTTGTTGTTGTTGTTCTTTGTTTCTGGATTCCCTTTGCCTCCCGCTTTCTTTTCGTTATGTCCGTATTGAACCTGATGTTTCTTTAATAATGTTGTAGGGGCCTCGGCCCCTCCATATTATTACATAGACTGCTATTAGGTGGATAAACATATTTTCTTATTAGCTATTACTCAATAGATGTTCACCAGATTCTCAAAAAAAAAAAAAATAGATGTCCACCAGGAGTTTAAGATCTTTGGACCCTACTGAGATTGCCTCCTCATTGTATTTTTCTCTGAGACTTCTGTTCAAAGGATTTGAATTTATAATTACCCCTTTGGACATTAAAACCTGGACAGACTTTGAAACATTGGCTAGCTTTACATTTTTTTCTGAAACGTTTGATGAAATGAAACCATACAAAACACACACTGCACACAACTTATAATCTACAATAGGCCCATGTCCAAATCATGGTAGGTAGAGTACTGCATAAAAACTACTCCCATCTCAGGAGGCCAAATCACAGCTCAGACGAGTTCACCTCCCTCCTCCCTCCCACTCCTCGTCATCGCACCGTTGACCAACGCCAACCGTCCACGCCGAGGCAGCAGCAGGCTCCCCGTCCCCGGCTCCTCCTCCTTCGCCCACCCCACCATGTCCGGCAGCCGGAGCAGCAGCCGCGAGAGGACCTGCTGCCAGAGCTGCTGCACGGTGCTCGTCTCCCTGGGCGTCGTCGTGCTCATCTACTGGGCCATCTTCCAGCCGCACCAGATACGCGCCCGCGTCGACCACGCCGAGCTCTCCAACCTCACCGTCTCCAACACCTCCGCCGCCGTCGCGGTGTCCTACCACGTCGCCGTGAACCTGAGCCTGTACAACCCCAGCAAGCGCGTCAACATCTACTACGACACCCTGGACGCCGAGCTCCGGTACCGCGGCGCCGTCCTGAGCCCGGCGGCCGCGACGGCGGCGTCCCCCGCCGAGTTCTACCAGCGCCGGAAGGCCGCGCAGGCGGTGCGCCTCGTGTTCGACGGGCAGGGCGTCGCCGTCCCCGGCGGCGGCGACGGAGGCGTCGGGAAGCAGCTGGAGGGCGAGGTGAAGGCCGGCGCCAAGCTGGGCCTGGAGCTCAGCGTCGACGCGCGGGTGAGGTACGTGTTTGGGAGCATCAAGATACGGCAGAAGCCGACGGTCTGGTGCGCGATGAGCTTCCCGGTGCCGTCGACGCCCGGCGGCATGGGCGTTCTTGGCTCCGGCGACCGGTGCTGGGTCAAGTACCGATGAATCATTTGTCAGTGGATTATTGGGAGTTCACCTTGTTATGGTGGATTGTTTAGCGGCCGGCTTTTGGTCTGATTTGTTTTTGTTCAAAGATCGATTGATTGGTGCAGTATTTTGCTTTGGGTTAATTGTTGGTGTGTATCGTGAGTAGAAGTAGTTGAATTAGTGTGAATGTGAAAGCTGATTGTGATATTGCATTATTCATTTGTGAGTGGTTATTATAAATAAAAATCACATCAACAAGTGTTGTCTGGTCTGCAATTCCTACAGCGCGCAACTGGGTCTTGTAAAACTTGGGACTCTTGCTTATTGCATTTGCATTGATTGGAGGCATAGTTCTCATCAGCCAGGTGTTTAGCCTTGTGATTTGTATTAGTGGTTCATCCATCCATCCATACCAGTAATTGCAGCTCACTCGGTTTCTTCCGAGGCTACGCGAGGGGCCATAGTTTGTGCGGCCGTTGACGTGAAATTTCTCTAGTCAACGGGCCGGACTGTGCTCGATCGGTTCCGGTTGCTGCCAGAGCCAAAGCCAAAGCCACGAGACACGTCGACAACGCCAGGCTGGCAAGGCCACACACGACACAAGTGCGCACTTGAGGGCCAGAGTACATATGCGTCCCCGCCTGTGCTTTCTTGCTGGCGAATGAGCTGTTCTGGATTTAAACGCGCGCGGTTGCCCATCTGGAGATGTAAAAAATTTTGGCTGCGTGTATTGGAGACCTCCTGACCTCAACTTGCCAAACAGTATTAAAGAACTGTCGTATTTTTTTTTCCCGAGCAAAGAGAGAAGCTTTATTAGCCAGCCATTGGCAAATTACAGTAGGCATGAAGGAAAGGTAAAACGCACGCCGGCGCTTGTCCTCTTTTTACTTGGGAACACTTCCACACATTCATCAATTGAGTCCGACTTCTTGTCTCCCGTACAATCCCAATTTCCGACCTGTCCGTCGCATGATTTTTCAACGAAGATTTAACTCTTGCATTCAACTATTAGCTAGGATAGGCCCCAATGATTTGCCAAACAAGACCTTCAACACAAGCAATGGCTTCAGCCTCAGCTGCGCTTCCACATTTTTCAAAGTATTTCCGGACAGTAAAAATTAGTGTCACATTGTTGCTAATATAACTTTTTAAAAAAAAATAAAATAGAGAAACTTAACATGTTGACATAAAAAATATGAGCTTATAGATGCATAAATCGTAGGAAAGTGTGCGGGTTCGTCTCTTTCTAAAGAGCTATCTATTTAAGTGTGCGGGTCTCAAGTTCGGATCCAGATGAGAACAGCATATTTTTAATTTAACCTAAAAACCACATCACTGCCAGGTAGTGTGGAGTTGTTGTGACCTAACACTTATGGTCATTTCTGTGCTAATAAAGATAAGATTTTGGCATGGAGCTTTTTTTTCTGAGTTGACCCAAACACGATCCGACCTGGCGTATGATCATGTCTACAAAACCATTTAGTGATGGCTGAATTTTTAGTACCCTTTTATGGCCAGACAAGTTCTTGTGAGAATGATTGTCATTGCCACAACTGTCATGGATAATGTTGATGGTTTCTATGGCTCATAAGCCAGCAGATACTGTTTTATTATGTAAGAAAAACATGGTGCCATGACAGACAAGTCTTCAATTGCCGGCCCCTATAATGACCGGTGGTGCATCATCATGTACGGGCAAAACTTCCACATTTTTCAACTTTTGAAGTTGCCTCAAACTTCAGTAACCTTCATTTGCCATTTGTTGTGTGCCAATCATTGGATCGCTAGCCATCTGTTGATTAGTGTGGCAAAGCTTGATCTGTAGTAGCCTTCTGTATGTGGATGAGAATGATAGCTGCTTGTTCCATTTGTTATTTGGGATGGCACATGGCAGAACGGCTTGCGGCCCATGTCGAAGCTACGCCCCTGGACCCTGGTACGCATGTTGCGTAGTGTGCTGTCTAAGTGTATAGGGCCGGGGCATCGCGCCTAAAGGCCGAAGCCCACGGTGGCCTGAGCGGGTGCATACATAGGGACCCCAACCCAAAGCGATGCACAGGCTCGACCATCCAACTTTGGAGAAGAGCGCAGCGAGACCCAGCTTAATTGCATTAGGCTTGAAGCCTTAAACCATGCTGCTGGCCCGGCCCAATCTATATTGCAGCGTTTGATAGTTTTTTTTTTTTCTTTGAAACGAATCTGTGATGGAACTCCATAGAAGC
>JALGXP010000079.1:0-93676 GCA_023333625.1 Bothriochloa decipiens
AAAAAAAAGGAAGAAGAGGAGTATGATGAAGCGTGCACCCAAGCCGTTGATGACTTGGAGGCCGCTTACTACAAAAAAAAGGAAGAAGAGGCCAACGCAGCTGAGCGTAGCCGTACCAATGAGTTTGTGGGAGAGGATAGTGGTTCTGAAGATGAAGACTTGCTTCCCGGTTATGTTTCGGATTATTAGGGTCGTTTTGTTAGATGAATTCGGATTAGTAGCTCATCGCCCTAGCGGACCTATAATTTTATTGTAATAAACTGTTTCCGTGACTTTTAACTGTGCTGTAATGGAATATTATAACGGATGTAATGCAAACATGTTAGGGTTTAGGGTAAATTATTTAGGGTTTAGGGTTTTTAGGGTTTAGGGTTTAAGGTTTTTTGGGTTTAGGGTTTTTAGGGTTTAGGGTTTACGGTTTAGGGTAAATTTTGACAAAAGA
Organism: Bothriochloa decipiens; assembly: GCA_023333625.1. NCBI lineage: Eukaryota > Viridiplantae > Streptophyta > Magnoliopsida > Poales > Poaceae > Bothriochloa > Bothriochloa decipiens. The sequence continues at coordinate 443 of JALGXP010000079.1, forward strand.
ATAGTGCGTATCATACATGAAGACAGTAATTACATCGTACAGGGTACTACTGTCCCGGAGCCTGTCCCTGCCCCTGCCCCCTACCCCTCTTCGGCCTCCTCGGTCGCACGTGCCCCGACGAGTAGGTGTAGCGATCCGGTGGAACACCTCGAGTCGCGCGGACGTCCTGCATTGGAGTCATCTGTGATAACTCCTGCGTGTAGGGCGGAGGTGCTCCTGCAAGCTGTGAGGGGCCGATCTCGACCTCCTCGTCGCTGATCGATGCGTCAGTGGGGGGGTCATTAGGTAGTCGGTAGGTCCGCGACGAGGTGCCGGCTCCCTGGCCCGACGTCCAAGCTGCTCCCTGCGCGGAGGTACCCAGGACTCCCCAGGCTGCTCCCTGAGCGAAGGTACCCACTCCATGGGGCGAAGGCCAGGCTTCCCAGCCTGCTCCCTGAGCGGAGGAACCCTCACCATGGGCCGACGAGCTGGGTTGAGCATGAGTGAAGTGCCTAGATGCCTCTGCTCCATGCACCGAGGACCCCCCTCCAGAGGAACGAAGGTACGGCGTAGTGAACGCTGTGAAAGGTGTCGTCGTAAGTCACACAGTCATCCATATTAGAAAAACATAGGTAGACGAGGTGGGGTACACGGAGTTACCTCTGGTCTGGGGTGCAGGAGGACGTGTTGCGGGTGCCGGTGCAGGAATTTGAGGCGCTGCGTCGTTGGTCGAACAAGTGAGAGCCCTCATCACGGATCTAAGCGTCGCACGCATCCGCGTGTACGAGGTGCGCTGCTCGTCGACTGTCAACGCCAAGCCACCCTCCAAGCGGCGACACACGGAGTCCATCTCCGTGTAAAGTAGTTGCGTACCATCGACCTAATTTCAGTTTTAAGTTACATGAAAGATATACGTAATGAAGTACTGATATATATGACAGATTCAAGTACTCACCGCACGGAAGTAATCCTGATCACGGTGCACAGGGTAAGTGTCACGCACGGCGGCGACGTGTGGCTGCTGCTCTGGAGGAACGAAGGTGACACGTGTGTGGGTACGAGGCTGGTACCACCGGAGGTACATCATGTACGAGTCCTCGGTGTGGGGGCGGTACTCATCAACGACGTCCTCTGTGGCAAGCAACCAATCGTCCACGTACGGCCGCAGACGTGGAACCCATAAGTTGCCGCCGACCTGTCCCCTCCGAATCAGCCTGAACACAAATTTGAGTAAGACATGTCTACTGCGATTAATTTTTCAAAGTCAGTTGTTAGTAGTACTTACCTATGAGCATCTGCAGGGACGGTACGGATGATAGGGACGGGGGACGGCTGCATGAGACCGAACTGGCGCAAAACACGCCCTGGGCAGTGCGGTTCGACGAAGATGTCGAACACCATCGGTCGGAGCGTCAGCCAGAAGGCCTGGTCACGTGTGCACAACGTGGACAGCCCAAGGGGAGCTCGTGCGTGGATAGCCTCCTGGCTGTAAGGCTCCCAGATCACGTCGGTCGGCTGTATCCTGTCGAACTCCAGCATAAACTCGTTGTACGACCGCGTGACCTGCATATGTGCCCATCGTCGCTGAAATATAACAATAAATGGGTTAGAAGGTACGATACGAATTAACTATATACGTCAGCTAGGAACACGAACCTGACGACGGCACCAGACTGTACCCATGGTGGGGAAGTCCTCGGGCGGACGCTGCAAGTACAGGTCCTCCTCGTAGGCGGTGTGATCCACCACAGGTCGACCAATCGCGAACCGTTCAGCTGCCCATAGCTGTAGAAGGAGGGGGCAACCAGTGAGCACAGAACCTGCTTCTATCTTGGTACACGCTTCGCAAAGCCCCCTGTACGTCGCCGCCAGTACGGCAGATCCCCAGCTCCACTGTGGCACTGCTCCCTCGTCAGCATCAGCGATCGCGCGCGCGTAGGGGATCATGACCTTGTCGACTGCATGTCCCGCGCTGCTGGTGAACATGACCCAGCCAAAAAGCCACAACAAGTAGGCCTCCAAGCTCCGTTGCACAGAGTACACGTCAGCCTCTGGGTGTAGCTGATCGGACTGCAAAAGATATAGTTAATAAAGTTGAGTAGAACTGTAAATTGATAAAATTCTTTTAAATTAGGCCTTACGGTAAACTGCATGAGCCACTGCTGCGACGGGCCCATGGTCGTGTACGGAGGGAAGCTGCTCAAAGCTGGAAGTGCAGGGTGACGCTGTACGTGGCCGAAGCGGGCCATCATGTCGTCTCGCCAATCATGAAGTCCGTCGACTGGCCCAACGGCATCGCCAGCGAGGGGAAGGCCAAGCAAGAACGCAACGTCCTGAAGCGTCGGTGCGACCTCCCCGCACGGCAGGTGAAACGTGTGTGTCTCCGGCCTCCATCGGTCGAGCAGGGCTGCTAGAAGAGACCTATCGAAACTCCACCTCCTCGTCTCATCGGCCTCACCAGCTCCAGCCTCAATAAGACGACAAAACGGGAGGAGGCCTACCTCACGTAACCTGCACATAAAAATTTTATGTTATTAAGAAGCCATGTGTACTTAATTGGGAGAATTGAAAGAGTCAACGGATACCTGGAACAGAACCGAGGGTCCACTGGAAGTAGACGTCTGGACGGTCGCGGTCGAAGTACGGGCAGATTGGCGTTCTGCACCGCAATACGGTACGAGCGGTGCTGCAGATCGATCCCTCGATCTAGCAGCTCCGGTGTGTCGTCCGCCATCCCTGCATGACAATATCACAGTTAACACATATGACACATGCAAATAGAAAGTGAAAAAGTATACAACAATAAATTTAAGGTACAACAACAAATGATCGAATTTAAAACATAAAGACTGCACATACAATATGTAACAGAAATATATTCAGATACAAGACTGAGATTATGAACATTACATCCGGAATATAGGTTGAAACAATAAGTTTGTTCACTCCAGTTACAACAAAGAAAAAACCATACATTACATAATCTTAACCAAGCTCTCTACACATCACAACACGACCGAACCACGAGGCACGCGTGCACGCCTTGGCCTGGTGGGCCTAGAAGTTGTCCCTTCTCCTGATGGCGGGGTACCATCCAATCCGGATCCGGATGGCGGGGCTTCTGTTGTTGTGGCCATGTCTGAGTCCTTGGGGCACTTCTTGTAAGTATGTCCTTCCTTGTCGCATTTGCTGCAACGTGTGTACCTTCCACCTGCTTCGGACTCATCCATGGCGTTTCAAATACGTCTTGTCTTCCGACGCCCAGCCTTGTCTCTGATCTTACTTGGGTCTGGAATATAGGTAGGTTGCGGTACTGTACCTGTAAAATTCCCCGCTATGCCAAAACCATAAATTTCATGTGACCATGTATGCAATATGGCTTCCTTGGTGAAATAGGGAGATACAAAAGTACGATCAAGTATTCCGCACTCCGAGCTCGCTGCAATAACATGGGAACATGGTTTGTGGTACAGTCTTGGCTTGTGGCACGTGCATGCGCAATACCCATCCTCTCTAAGTATGCATTCTTGCACAACTCTTCTTCTATATATTCCACGCTTGGCCTTATCAGCACACAAGATTTCAAATCGGTGCTCTCTAGTACCTTAAGTTATAACTCTATGCTCCTTTGCCTTCTTACGTTTTTCCTCCAGATAATTTGTCAGCATTTGTCCGAAGAAAACACCTCGCACTTGCATTGATAGGGCAGCGACTTGGTACCGGTCTCTGAAATATCTGCATGTTCCATGCAGGATGAACTCAACAATGGCAACCAAGGGAAGGTCTCTAACACCACGTATCACCCAGTTGTAAACTTCAGCCAAATTAGTTGTCATAATACCAAACCGCGCTCCGCCGACATCATGCAGCAAAGACCACTTCTCCTTAGGCTCATTCTCTATCCAGTGCGAAAAATTTCTCACAGCAGATGCCGATCTCCTTCTGATGTTTGGACCATCTGTGGGCAGCGGTCCTAAGGACTCTGGACCATCCTCACCAACAGGTGCTGATCGGCTTGAGTGTTCTTCCATATGCTTCGTTGTGAGCTCGTCCAACCTCCTCCAAAGCTCGTTGAATTTTTTCTGTTGATTCTGTCCGCACAGCCTCTTGAATAGATCCATCAAGCTCTTGCGCTTAAACTGCTTGTAAAAATTAGCACCCATGTGACGCATACACCACCGACTTTGAACATCTGGCCAATCTTTACCATATCCCATCTCTGCATCACCGTGCTTCAGATATTCAATTGCCCGAAGAAGGCCAGCGTGACGGTCATGAATTAGGCATACACCAGGCCTCATACCAACAATGCTAACCTTCACCTGCTTGAGAAACCAGTACCAACTATTGGTATTCTCGCTCTCCACAAAAGCGAATGCCAGTGGTAGAACTTGATTATTCCCATCAACGGCAATTGCTGTTAGTATCTGACCTCTGTATTTACCTGTCAGAAATGTCTCGTCAATACAGAGTACTGGACGACAATGCACAAAAGGCCTGATGCAAGCACCTAGTGCAAAGAAAGCTCGTTGCAAGACCAATACTGTACGGTCATTCTCCATGGTTGGGTATGTTATAAGATCTGTACATGTCCCTGGATTTCTGGCGGCTATGCATTGAAGAAGAGATGGTAAATTATCATATGAGGCTTTGAATGTGCCAAACCTCATCTCGATAATCTTCTGTTTCGCCCTCCACGCCTTAGCATATGAAATGGTGTATTTGAATTTATCTTCGATATGCCTTATTATTGACCTTGGCTCGTATCTCAGATTATGCACAACATCTGAATACATCTCTGTAGCAATAAATGCAGATGTCATGTTTCTGTGGTACTTCTGTACACCTTCCAAGTGACAGTTGTGCTGGGTGACTATTGACACTTTCCAATAATCCTTCCACTTTCCCTTGAATGCATGCACCCTCCACGGACAACCATCGCTGGATCTCATGCACTTAACTTCGTATACACACTTTGTGGACTTTGCTACCCAGAACTCCCTCTGCAGTGATACAGCCCAAAGCTTGACTGCCTCCATCAATTCTTCCTTCTCTGCGTACATCGCTCCCTCGATTACCTCATTCTCCTTATACTCCCATGGAACATGGTATCCCTCTGAAATAGCAAGTCCAGAGAAGTCTTCATTAGACCACTGCCATGGATTCACATTGCATCCTTCCTCATCAGAAGATTCATAACCCTCCACTTCCTCATTCGCCGCATCTTCGTTTTCCATTTCCTGAACAATGGAGTTGATCCTCTCGCCCTCATCTGCCAAGCCTCTCGGCTCACTGGTTTCTTCTTCTCTTTCTGGTTGCTGCACATCATGTCCCTGTTCTTCTCCTTGTTCAGCACGGTCATTTCCCTCTTCTATTTCAGCATCAGTCCTAACCATGCTTGTACCCTCCACATCTTGCAGGGTTGCATTGTCTTTATCGTGCACCTCCATGAAAATGCTGGGTTCCCAGCCCCGCTGCAATGCATTTTCTACGTACCATTTCCATGTTTCGGTGCAATCTACCGACATCAATTCCCAGAAGCATTCTTCGTTGCCACGGTTGACTACTACATTTACTTTTATTGTGTTCACCTCTGGATTGATACGAAATACCCTCATTAACCAGTTATACACTGACCAAAAATTTCTTTCCGCTGGCCTATCTATCCCCTTTAGTGTTGACCCAAATTCAGACAGATCTATACCATACGGCCCATATCTGACAATGCCACTACCATGCAACAACCGAAACATCACTTTGGTTGACATATCTATTCAGAGAAAATACGATATTCGTCACATTTCAAATCATGCAATCCATTGTTTAAATCATAAAAGAAACATCATTATTTCTAACACCACATTTGCAATGCTCTAACATCATTATTTCTAACACGAACTGCAATGCTCTAACATCATTATTTATAGATCTAATATACATACTACTCACAGATCTACCCAGAGTCAACTAAAAACTAAACAACTCTAGTGCACATTATATTTTACTAATGCATAGCAACAGACTTGTAATGTATGAGAAACTTACCTAAAAACCGAGGTCTCAAACTGGCAGGGCTTCGCCGTTACTTCCTTCTCCTCCCTCCTCTCTTCTCCCTTTTTTTCTGAAAATTTTAGTGAATATAATGAAAATCTGAAGGGGGGCTGGGTATATATAGGTGGCGGCCAAAAAACGCCCACTGTGTGGGCGTTTTTTGGCGGCCAGGGGGCCGCCTGCAAAAGTGCGGCGTTTTTTGGCTTCCAGGGGGCCGCCTGCAAAACAGCGCGGCCGGCCTGGCCTGTTTTGCAGGCGGCCCCCTGGACGCCAAAAAACGCCCACTGTGTGGGCGTTTTTTTACTGCTCCGGGCCCGCCCGCAAAACAGGCCGGCCCTTTTGCAGGCGGCCCCCTGGCGGACAAAAAACGCCCACAGTGGGCGTTTTTTGTCCGCCAGGGGCCCGCCCGCAAACGCCGGCACCGGCCGTTTGCCACGTCACAAAAAACGCCCAGACAGTGGGCGTTTTTTAAAAAACGCCCACTGTGGGCGACTAGTTCTGTCATTTTTTGAAACCGCAGACTATTTTTGTAAATTTTTTTTAAAAAAAATTAAAAATAAAAAAAATTCTAGGATAGGATAGGATAGGCCGCACAAAGGCACAGCAGCAAGACCCAATCCAATGCAATGCAGTGCACAGAGTTCCGTCTCGTCAGCAGAAGACAGCCCAAGGAATTTCTTGAACCATGAGAGGGCAGAGGCTAGCTATGGCCTTGTTTAGTTCGACGGATTCGGCGCCGCAGGAATCACTGTTGCGGACTGTTACACGCTATAGCATTTGTATTTGGTAATAATTGTCCGAACATTGACTAATTAGGCTTAAAACATTCGTCTCGCAAAATACAACTAAACTGTGTAATTAGTTTTTAATTTAATCTACATTTAGTATTCCATGCATGTGCCAGTATTCTGGGCGCCCCGACTGCCCGCTGCGGTTGTTCGGCAGCAGCCCACGAGCGGCCTAGCGCCCGCTGCGGTTAAAAGGTTTACCGCAACGGGCATCTTAACGCGCCCGCTGCGGTAAATAGCGGGCACATTAAGATACCTGCTATGGTAGTTTCCGTCGGGATATAAAAGGGCGCCGCCGCCAGCTCCTTCCCCACAGCTTCTCCTCTTCTAACTCAATGCGGGGAGATTTTTTCCTAATTTTTGACTACACCATTAAATTGAGCTTTGGACCTCTGATTTGGGGGAGAAGGACACTATCAGAGGTACATAATTGCTCTCCCACCCCTCTTTCTCCCTCTCCCTCACTTTTTTGGTGCATCTTTTGTCTAGATTTGATTCATGGTGGAGTGAGATGAACCTTGTTTTTTTCATCTAGATTCACCATGGAAGCTCTCTCCCACCTTTTTTCTCTATTTCCTTACCTTTTAGTGGGTTTTGGCTAGTTCTAGATCTAGATCCCCATGGATTAGAGATGAAGCTTATTTTTTTACCTAGATTCACCATATGGATACATAAAGGCTCTCTTCCACCTTTTTTTTTCTCTATTTTCTCATTTTCTCTAGCTTTTGTCTAGATCTAGATTCATTATGTAGAGAGATGAAGCTTGTGTTTCTTCCATTTAGATTCACCATGGACGCATGAAAGTCTCTTTCACCTCTCTTTGTCTCTATTTTGTCACTTTTTAGTGTCTTTTGACCAATGCTCTCTCTTTTTCTTGATTTTGGATGTAGATCATAATTTTTTCTAATTCTTCCCCATTTTGTTGCTTGTGTCATGTACAACTATGATGGACAGGTCCGAATGGATGTCCGAGATCGACAGAGTGATTGATCATCGGTACATTGATGAATTGAAGAAGTTCATGGCCATTGCGAAAGCTCACCGTGAGAGTCGGAAGCGAGAGACAATTACATGTCCATGTGAGAAGTGTGAGAACCGGGTAGGCTACCTAGATGGTATCGTGCAATCTCATTTGATTGTGCACGGTTTCATGGAGGGTTACACGGTCAGGACTTCCCACGACGAAAGGCTCGTTGCGAGTGGCAGTGCATCTGGAGTGAGCTCTTCGACGACGGCGGTGAACCAAGATCCTGTTCGACCACACGTGAACCAAGGCCCCGTGTACCTGCATCAGATGTGGTTGTACGAGCGGTTCATGTCCACCCTCAACATATATGTACATAACCGTGCTTACTCGGAAGGATCTATGATCGAGGCATACTCTACCGAGTAGTCCGTCAACTGGTGCGTGAGGTTCCTAAAATACAAGAGGGCGATTGGGCTGCCTGTCCACCAGCACAGGGCAAAACCGTAGGGGTTGGGTGCACGGGCCAGAAAGCACGCACCGATATACCAAACAAAGAGGTAGAACAGGCTCATTACAGCATCCCCCATAGCTTGGTGAGCGTAGAGAAATACGTTGACAAGCACATGGAAGAGCTCCGCGCCGCTCATGACGAACAACGCACGGACAAATGGGTACACAAAGAGCACAAGCGAAGTTTCATAGAGTGGTTCAAAGAGCAACAAATACCGCTTGAAGGATGCCCTCCTGAAGATACAGAGACCGTTAAGAAGCTTGCACGAGGCCCGTCCAGCCATGTCACCATGTGGCAAGGGTATGACGTCAAGGGATACCGCTTCCACACGAAGGACAAGGACAACAAGAGCGCGTCATAGAATAGCGGTGTTCGATACAAAAGTCAAGGGGTACAGTTCTATGGGTAGATCGAAGAAATATGGGAGCTTGACTATGGCCAAAACTTATGCTTAACCGCCTTTCGGTGCCACTGGGTCAACCCGAATTCAGTTATGGTAGAGGATTATGGGCTAACCACGATAAACCTAAAAAGTACTGGCTACAAAGACTATCAGTGGGTACTAGCAACTAATGTCGCGCAAGTGGCCTACTACATCTATCCACCTGACACAAAGAGGCACGTGGTCTTTTCAAGAAAGCAGCGGGTCGTGGGAGCTGATGGGGTCCAAAGCCCTGAACAGTACAACACCTATTTAGAAATTCAGCTTCTCACCGATCATCCAAAGAAGATCAAGGTCATCGAGGCCATTTGCAACAAGAGCGGTGTGAATCCATGGACCCGCAAAGATGGTGAGACACGGACCGTGAAAGCACCTGCACCAAAATGAGATAATGTAATAATGTGTCCAAAGTTATGTACTAAGTGTTGTGATAATGTAATAAAGTTGAACTCATATGTATCCCGTGACATAATTTTGTACTAAGTGTTGTGATAATGTAATAAAGTTGAACTCATATGTATCCTGTGACATGATTTTGTATTAAGTGTTGCGATCTACTACTCTCTATCTCTACGTCCGCTCACCTAAAAATTTTTTAAATGAAAAAATGTCCTATGTAAATATTGTAGATTTTGATGAGTTTAACAAAAGTGGTATTCAAAAGTTTTTCATCTGGGTTAATCTAGCCTCTCGTTTGACTAAGTTTGACCAAGTCAAAGTTTGAATTTTAAAGAAAATGACACTTCAGATCTACTATTTGAAGCCCTAAATGGTTTCATCTTCAAAAGTTATGAATACCAACTCTTCTAATCTCATTAATATCTACTTAAGTTGTTATAGTCAACTTTTCATTTGATAATGTTTGAACTATTTAAATTTTGAATTTTAAAATTTTCACAGCTCTTAATGGTTTTTCGACACCCTAGATAGTCTCAAATTGAAAACTCATGAATACCAAATAGGTTAGAATCATCGATATCTACATTTGATATACAGGTCACTTTTGAATTTGAGAAAGTGCTACGAAAATTTAGTTCAAAAATAACAAGTCTCTCTTATACTTTCATAAACTCTGTGAGATTCATGCTTTATGACTAGTGTTTACGTAGAATTTCTCAAATGGAAAAACACCCTATGTATGGATTGTAGATCTTGATGAGTTTAACAAAAGTGGTATCCAAAAGTTTTTCATCTGGGGTCATCTAGCCTCTTGTTTGACCAAGTTTGACCAAGTCATAGTTTGAATTTTAAAGAAAATGACACTTCAGATCTACTATTTGAAGCCCTAAATGGTTCCATATTCAAAAGTCATGAATACCAAATCTTCTAATCTCATCAAGATCTACTTAAGTTGTTATAGTCAACTTTTCATTTGACAATATTTGAACTGTTTAAATTTTGAATTTTCAAATTTTCTAAGCACTTAACGGGTTTTCGACACCCTAGTGGCTAGGATCACTCTTTCTCATCGACCTAACATATATTTGGATTCAATGGTACAGCTCAGGCGACACGGGACACTGGGTTGCGTATCTGATCTTTCCTCAGTATGGAAGGGGCTGCATATTAGACTCGTTGAGGGTAGCCAACAAAAAAGGGTACAAACCCTTTGAAGATTGCTTAAAGTGTAAGTCAACGAGCTTTGTCATCATTGACATACGTATTCATATCGTCCTTGCTAACACTAGTACATTTCGTGCAGGGCTTATAAGAAGTATGTAAAGGATCCTGAATGCTGGGACAGCAGATCGAAAAAGGGCAAATGCTTCTCATACATATATGTTCTAAAGCTTTGTGTATGGATCATCTAGTGCGCCAAACAACCTCCTGGATCAACTACATGTGGCTTGTACGCCTGCGAGTACCTGAGAGCGTGCAAGGAGTACACGAAAGCTGAAAGGTGCTCAAGGATGAAATTAAACATTGGAGGTCCGAAACACCGAACGACCCCACGAGATACTTCAGGAATGTCAAGGCGGACATATGCAAGTTCATCATGGACAAATGAGTGCTCGAGGGACAACCATACTTCGACGAGTCTGATCCCTTGGCGTATGAACCCAAGTACCAGATCCTCCGGTGTTGGAACACCGAGCTGCGTCCGACAGATTACAAGTGGGCCGTAGACTTTGATTAGTTGTACTTTAACTTGTAACCCGAACAAACTCGTCGGTTTGATGTATGGAGAACTAAGTCTTGGGTTGTGTATGGATGATGCTTTGTATATATGAAGTTCTGTTTCATATTTGAAATCTATTTCATATTTGAATTTTGTTTCATATTTGAATTTTGTTTCATATTTGAAATCTAGAAATACTAATTCTTTTAATTTTTTTAAATCCAAAATCATTAACCGCAGTAGGAAACGTAATGTTTACAGCAGTGGGCAACACAAGCCGCCCGCTGCGGTTAAGGCTATTAACCACAGCGGGCGCTTTACGTTGCTCGCTGCGGTAAACATATTTACCGCAGGGCGCCTATTAACCGCAGCGGGCGCTTTACATTGCCCGCTGCGGTAAACATATTTATCGCAGCGGGCGCGCCGCCCGGATTTACCATGGCGTGGCACCGCAAGCGGACGCCGGTGCCCGCCACGGGAAACCCAAATGGCCCACCGCGGTTATTCATCACAGACGTAGTGTTTGCATAGTATAATTTAGGGAAGAATTTGGGAAAATGTCTACTCCAAGCCCAGCGGACGACCAGTAGCATGCATGCCTCAAAGTCAGTTTGTTTTTGTTTTCTTTTTCAAATTTATTTATCAGCAGAGACCGTCACATCACATGGCCCAAGACCGTCTGCTCGAGCACGCCTAACCCCAGATTTTTTTTTCAAAAGCGTGCGCTGCACGTGTTTCATTAAGAGAAATTAGAGCTTTGTTACACGACCAGTTGCGCCAAACGGCGAGCTGTCATAAGGCATGATGGGTTAAACACTAACACAAATCATCGGCTGAAACGGTGGAGCGTCAGGGTTGTACTAAAGCTATAACAATGGCGCGACAGGGAGTGGTGCCTTGACCAAGTTGCCGACGATGGCTGAGCTCACTCTAGTGCCATCGCTGTACGTGCCTAACGGCTGCCACGTAGGCGGAAGAGCTGACGTATCACCTCTTTCCTAGTGTTGGGGCTGGAGTTAGCGAAGGCTTCATGGAACTTGGCCGCAACCATGTCATCCGGCTCGTTGATGACACAGGGCGGCCTTCAAATTTGTTGAGCATGACCCGACAAGCCTGCCTCTCCGGGTTTGGGTCGTGAAAGGCCGACTTGGCAGCCAATTGAGTGCTTCGACGTGGCATCCAGTCGTCATCAACCACCTTAGACACCCTCAGACATGACGGAGAGTGGATCAGTGGTTCCTGCAGTGGCAGCTTCAAGCTGTTAATAAAGGATGCTACGAACGCCTCCGTCGGTGGCGCACTGTGGCCCATGGACGAAACCGCCACGGCCACCGCATCCGCAAGGGGCGGGAGCACTGGCAAGGAGGCCTCCGCGACCTCCAGCTGTGCATCGGCTGTGGAGGCGGCCTCGTCCAATGGTAGCCCAAAGGAGTCAACAAAATCTGTCACCGAGGCCGCTGGAGGCGCAACAGCAACCGGCGTTGGGGCTGCAGGTGGTGAGGCAGTCGTCGCACACAGTGGGATGAAGGACCCATCTGTTGCCGCCGCGTCATCCGCCTCTAGTGCCACAACAGCGTGAATAGCCGACTGTGGGGAGTCCACTACCGCGATGTCCTCATCGGCCTCCCTAGGTGCCCCGCCAGCAACGAAGCAGAGCCTGGTCATTCGTGGTGGTGACGCAAGATCCGACAGCTCCGGCCGAGCCTGCAGATAGGCCACCGCTGGTGTGGACGGGCGCGCGACGAAGGAGATGGCGAGCTCATCGAGCATCGGGTCAACCCAAATGGGAAGCCCCTCACCCACGCATGGCCGTAGTGCTAGCAGTTCCGTGGCGGCGGTGTTGTTGTCGGTGAAGACATGGGCCACAACCTTCCTTTGCTGCTTGCCCCGACGTCGCCGGCGTCGACGACGAACAACATTGACGTCCCCACCGCCACCTGCGTGGCGCTGTCCGAAGTCAGTGGCGCCGGGACATGGTTGGTGTGGGGATGAGCCAACCCGACCAGGGTTGCCTCCAATAGCGCGGTGCCGGATATCACGCCTTGGAGGTTCTCGTGCTCCAATCGAGGAAGGGTGCCAGGACAGACAGTAGAGCTTGCAGTCCCTTACCCGGTGGTACATGCTGAGGAAGAGGAGGCAGCGGGACGGGAAGGAGCACCTAGCGACGATGTGGTCTCCCACGAGACAGTTGAAGCAGAGGCTGACGAGCGATGGTGGCACTGGCCGGCGGCAGCGAGGGTGGCGGCGTCCCCGCCGACAACTTTGAACGAGCCATCGGTGTCGACTGGCGGAGCCGCACAGGGGTGGAGTCAGGGAAGTCCCATAGGAGGATGGGCGTGCGGCAGCCTCGGCTGGCCGAGGCGATGGTGCACGCGGTCGCGCACAGCTGGCTGCGGGCCAAGCCGCTGGTGCACGGGCACCCTGGCAGCCATTTGGTGGTGGGCCGCAGGGAGACTGTTGGCGACCTGAGGCTTGGCTCGACGACGATGGCACTGCCTCTTCTTGGTGATGACGACATTATCTCTCCGCACAACGTCCGAGGCCCCGGGGGAGGCGTGGTCCGCGGAGACTTGCGGGCAACGTCCACATATGACGGGCGTGCGGCAGAGAGGGCCGGCTGGCCGCGCTGAAGTCATCCTCCCAATGCCGAAACTTGCTCCTGCCAGCCAATGGGAAGAATAGAGGTGCATGCGCGGAGAGGGAGGTAGGCCTAGCCGAGCACGCACCTTCCTCCTCCTCATCTTATGGGACGTCCTCAACTACGACCCGGTACTCATCCTCCGCCCATCCACCACCAGCAGGCACGGACGGGGTGACAGATGCGACGGCGGCGCCCCTCAAGCCGTCCCCATGCGATGGGGAGGCGAGGAGAGAGGGAGAGGGCGACAGGCTGGGGGCAGATGGATGCACAATGAAGATGTCGAGCCCCGACGGCCCGAGGAAGCTGGTGTGGCGAGCAAGGCACCGAAGGCACCTCGTCCTCGAGCAGCTGCCCTGACGTTTTGGGCATGGACCCCGCTTTTGGGGGCTCGGGGAAGCTGGTGCTGGTCGGCAGTGGCGGTGGCGCCGGCGGGCAGCAGCAGCCATGGGGACGGTGGTGACGTGATGGACCCAGTCGTCGACGTTGGTGTTGAGGGAGAACGCTGAGGGGCCGCAGCGATGGAAACGGCGGGGCCGGCGTCGGATGGGCCAGATCGACGGCCGTGCACCTCCATGGCGTGGTCACGACCGCGGTGACAGGGGCAGAGGCACAGAGGCGGCGCTGGAGGAGCCGCCTGAACCAGTCGATGCCCCTGGGGGGCCTGCGGGTGGTGGCGCACCGGATCCGGCGTGGACAGTAGCAGATCCGCGGCTACCGGCGACAACAGCAGCGTTGGAGGCCATGGCCGCCGGCGGCGGTGGCGGCGCCATTGACGGGCTGCTGCTCGACTCGTCTTGACATGGCGGCGAGGTGATAGGTCGTGGGGAAGGTGGAGGAGTGGGAGGGGAGGGGAAGGGAGTGCTAGGATGGGCGGGCGCCGGCGCCGGCGACGGTGATGCGGGGGCGTCCACCAGGCCCGCTAGGGTGGTGTCGGGTTAGCTTGCTAACCCCAGATTTTGTTTTGCCTTCTTCCAATTACACGGTACAGATATACTGTATTCACTAGATTATATGGGGTCACGGGCACACCCATCTAAGGATTGAGGGCTACCATGCCCTCCTGTGTGGATCAGGGCGCCTATGATGGAATGAACTTTGGCCACGCCAAATCGTGCCAAACCTGAGGAAGGCACACTGACTAAGTCACCGTTAACGCATCCAGATCGACCCGGGGCACTGCATTCATCAGCGTCGGATCCGGGAGACGGTACGCCGCCGGTCACGGTCGGGCTGCAGTAAGTCCACGCCCCCGTCGTCATCAATCGTGGGGCGCGCACATGCCCGACACACGCCGCAGCCATCGCAGCACGACCGTGGCAAAAGATGCTAGTCTTGGACTGCACGGCATGCTAACGGTAAGTAGCAGTAGTACGTACGGGCGTGCGTCGCGACAAGCCGACCGACTACTCTAGCGATGATCGGAGGGAGACACAAGCACGGAATGAATGGGCAGTGTTGCAGCACGAGATCGAGCCAGTGAAGTCGTCTTTCGATGGCCGGGCCGGCCGTGTACGAGGCCGCCACCAGCATCATCGGCCCCCCGCGCCCGCCCGCCGATGTCGAGAGCTGCGGCCGGCCGGCCGGCGCCCGAACGCCGCATCGGAATAAATGGCAACGGCCTGACGGCCGGCCGGGGCGCAGGGACCGCGGTCATTAGTTACGTTGGCTCCACACTACCTCGGCGACCATTGCACGAGACGGGCCGGGGCATCAGTGCCCGTGCTTGCGTACGTACCCGGCGAGGCTGCGACTACGGCGAGGAGGACGCAGCCGCACCGCACACCGCACGTCCTACTGCTGCTGTATACTAGCAGGCAGGGTGCAGGGACGACGACACCCTCACTCAAAATAGTGCAAGGCTTCTTCTTCTTCTTCTTCTTCTTCTTCTTCTTCTTCGATAACAACAGTGCAAGGCTTGAAGGAGTGAGACAGACAAACGGGGAGGGAGCAGCGCCGACAGATACAACAGTGCAAGGCCGCCACCAGCATCGGCCCCCCCGGCCGTCCGCCATCTCGAGAGCTGCATGCGGCCGGCCGCCGGCGCCCGACCATTGCACGAGACGGGGCATCAGTGCCCGTGCGTACTAGGTACCCGGCGAGGCTGCGACGGCGGGGACGACGCAGCCGCACCGCGCGCACGGCCTACTGCTGTATACTACTCCTAGGCCTAGCAGGCAGCAGAGTGCAGGGACGAGGACGATGGCACGCTCACTTGATAACAGCAGTGCAAGGCTTCAAGGAGTGAGACAGACATGAGACAAACACAAACGGCAAGGGGAGCAGCGACAGACAGATACCGCCCACGACATCTGGTGTGATCCTGCATGGCCCCCTCCTTTTCGACCGTTGATTCTTTTGACCCTCTTTTGAACCCTGGCCGGGCAAATTCCACTATGGCTATAGCTGCTGGTGTGGTCGTCGTTCTTTGTCGTGCATCTGCATCAATCAATCCGTTGCAACTAATCTAGCCTAATAACCCCATAGAGGGAACGACAACGCACGAGATTGTAGTGCAAGCACGGATCGATTCAAGTTTGCATCGTGACAGACAAACGCTCTGAAACCAAAAGCGCGCGCGTGCGTGTGTTTGCCTGTTTGGGCGGGCCTTGCCATGTACGAGGGAGCATTTATACTACAGAATCTTGGACGGAACCACGCGAGGAGCAGCAATTTCCATACGCGTCACGTCCGTGCCGGCTCCTGCAACTGCATGGCGCACACAGCGGCATTGCAGTACCTGCTATGGTCGATTGCGAATGTACATGTACACGTACGTACACCATGAGGTATGGTCGTCGCTCGCTGCAAAAAGAAAAATAATGCCGTCGTTCCTGCTCCAGCGGCGGCCGTGCAATCTGCAAATGCATGCATGGGATGTGCATACATTTGCATGCAGACGCGGACGCGAGAGTTGACATCACAAACCACTCGTCATTTGACAGCTTCTTGGTCTCCTCGCTCCGTTAGATCACCAGTAGCCAGGAGATTTTAGGGCGGCCGGCCGGGCGCGTGCCAAAACACTATAACATGTTTTTTTTTAATTCAACACTATAACATGTTTAAAACGTTTGGTTATACTTACGTTAGTTAGAGCAACTTCAACAGTTTTACAAATAGGCTTGACATTTGTTTTTTTACAAAAAAATCTAAAAATCTCATATCTAACGGTTTGACAAATAGGCTTGATATTTTTAGCAAATTGACAAACACTGGGGCTCGACGCCTCACATGATCGAGCAGGCGTTGGGGTTCTCGTCGCTGAACATATTGTCGTGGGGGTGACGCTGCGGCGGGATCGCGTAGTAGTACGGCGGCGGTGGGTACTGCGGCATCGCCGTGCGCCCGTACCCGTAGTTCGCCGGTGGCAGCTGCGGCGGATACCCCTGGCCGCCGTGGGCGTGGCCATGGTGGTGAGCATGGTGCCCGTGGTGGTGTCCGCCGTGCCCGTTCTGCACCATCTGCTGCTGCTGCTGCATGATGCCGGCCATGTGCTGCTGCTGCTGCTGCATCACGGCCGCCATTTGTTGCTGTTGCTGCGGCGGGAACTGGGACATGGCCAGCATCTCCGCGCCGGCCGGCATGCTGCTGCCTGGAAAGAACCCAGGAGCAGGCATGACGAGCGCGGCGCGGGCGCTCCCGGCGCCCGGCTGCTGCATTCCGGCGCCGCCCATCTGGGGGAGGCTGCCGCCCATCGGCATGCCTGCGCCACCCATCAGCATGCCTCCAGGTGGCTTGCCGTGAGCGCCGCCGCCTCCCTGGGGGCATGCCGGCGCTGCCCATGTGCGGGTGGCCCATCGGCATGCCGCCCAGGGGCCCGCCGCCTTCCATCATGTGGGGTGGCCTTGCTCCCATCATCAGGCCCGGATGCGGCGGCGCGCCGCCGCCCATCATGGGCCCGCCGACACCGGGGCCGGCGGGGACGCCGCCTTTCTTCCCCTGCCCGGGCAGGTTCCCACCGCTCGGGGTGCCGCCGCCGCCGCCAGCCTTGCCGTTCTGTGGCAGCTGCTGCGCGCCGCCACCGCCACCCTTCTTGCCGCTGCCATTGTCGTTGCCGGCGGCCGGTGGCATGCCCACAGGCCTTGCCATCATGGCGGCGTCGTTGGACACGTCGTCGTCGAGGCCGTCGTCCTCGAAGTCGACGTCGTCCATCTCGTCGAACTCGTCGGCGAAATCGCTGCTGTCGTCGTCGTCGTCGTCCCCGAACTCATCACCCGCGGGGAGGTCGAACCTCACGGTCCGGGGGTCCTTGCCCGCCGCGGCCTGCGCCTGTGCCGCCGCCGGGAACGGCATGGGCATGGGCATCGGCATCTTGCCGGCGCCGCCCATGGCCATGAGCTCCGGTGGAGGGAACTTCATTCCCTTCATCTCCATCAGCTGCTGGAGCTGCAGCTGCTGCGGGTGCGGTGGCGGCGCCACCATCTTCGCCACCAGCGCCCGCTCCACCCTTGGGCTGCTGGCCCTGGCCCTTGCCCTGGCTCTTGCCGCCAGCGTCTTTGGCCTGGTGCTGTTGCTGGCCCTTGCCGCCGGCCTCCTTGGGCTTGCCCTGGCCCTTACCGCCGGCGTTCTTGGCCTGCTCCTGGCCCTTCCCATTCCCACCGCCACCGACCTGCAGGTTCTGCAGCAGGACCTCCAGAGGAACGCCGAGCTTCTCACCCCAGACGCGCACCGGCTTCCCGGACTTGTGGATCTTGGTGATCACCGTCTCCGGGTCGAATAGTCCGGTCACCGTCACCTTTCCCAGCGCCGCGTCGACGCTGCTCTGGTACACCCCTGCATTTCGGGCGCATTTCTCTTAGAACACAAGAAAACGAGAGAGGAAAATTGTTGTTTTTAACAGGGGAAAAAAAACAGCAAGCAATTCACGGTTTTGAAAAGATTGATCGAACTCCAGGAACTTACCATCAATCTTCTGAACAATCTTCTTCACTTTCTTAAGGCAGCCCTCGCAGTGGATGGGCACCTTGAGCTCGAGGGTCTGTGGACAGACAGAGAGAGAGAGAGAAAAAAACGTCACGGAAACGGATTAGGAGAAGACAAACATGCAGGGAAACGAAATCGACGCGGCGGGCGCAGAGAAACGACATGGTCATGGATGGAATGCGTGTTAAGTGAAGTACATGAGTTGTGACGAAGAACTGAAGAAACAAGCAAGCAATACAGAAAAACAGGCAAACAAACTCACCTGAACTTTCAGGATATCCTCGCGACTCATGCTGGCTGACTTGTCACGCTCCGCGCAGGCTCCGATGGAATGGAGCCAGAAGACCTTCAGATCTGGTATGTGAGAGCACTGAAATCAGGGAGGGAGGAGATGAACAGGGACGGCGGCGCCATGCAAAGGAAGCATTCCTTCGTCTTTCTCTTCTGCCTCTCCTCGAGGAACTCCGACTCCACTCCACTCTCGGCGGAGAGAGCGGAGAAAGAGAGAAGGAACAGAGGATCGGCTCACATATAGCAACTTTCAGAATAAAATACTGTCACTGACTCACTTCACACTCTCAGTCACACAAGGAATGAATCGAAAATAAAAATCTACTCGCCTACTAGAGAGAGAAAAAGAGACGCACGAGCACGAGTGGACTACTTGTTTAGAGTTCGTGTTTGCAGAGCCCAAACCAAACCAAGAGCAAGGCTGTTAAGCGAGCCCCTGGAGTCTCAGTCGGCAGCTGCGCGGTCCAGGACCAGGCAGGAGAGACCCCAGGAAAAAAAGATGGGAGGTAGTAGGAGGAGGAAGAGAGGCTTCTGGTCTCCTGGCTCCTGACTACCCCCACCAATCTCTCTCCACTACTATGACTGACTGACTGATCTACTATACAAGAAAAGAAAACTAAGAACATGGAGCTCGAGAATGAGTGGAGTGGAGTACTGGAGTCCATGCGTACCTCTTTTACCCCGCGCCTCAAGATTGATCGGCTTGGAAGCAGAGGGAAGGCCTTTTGGCTTTCTTCCTCTTCTTTAGAAGGAGAAGGCTCTCCTTCTATTCTGACAAGAGAACTGATATAGTGTTGTGTGAAAGATCTATGCCCAAACTGTTGTTCAAATAGGCAAAAAGGACGCCAACTTTCTAGTGTTTACCTTTTAGAATTCTAATTTTAGAAATAGGTCCTAGGTTAATTCCATCCTGTTGGTAAATATTTGTATAAGCTTTCTGAGAAAACAATAACTGTTCAATTGGAGAAATGGTGGGAATAGACGGTGCGTATAAGAAAAGAAAAAAAAAGAAGTGTTTAAGAGTCGTCAAATCCTGGCGTATCCAAACTAAGCTATAGAAGAAGATAAGCCTTTTCTTTGGCGGGAGACGCCGCGGAACGGAGGCTTCACCTATGTTGATTACAAATGACTCGTGCTCACAGGAGCTTCACCTAGCGAGCTATTTCCCATTCTGGGATTTGGTAGAGATCCACCTAGAGTCGTAGCGGAACCAGGCTGTTCAAAAACTCCGGCCAAAGATACTGGCCTATGTCGTATCAACACGTGTTTTATACAAAACATTATATTTAATTTTGCATGGGAAACCATGCAACGTACATACCGATGCTGTGGTAGAAAAATTTGCTAGGACCAACGTAGTAACACATTTCTTTTGCTAAATTTACTGATGCGTTCGATGTGACGAGAGCACATGAGGGGGATCCGTTAGCTTTCGTGTTATGATGTACTTTGAGCATTGGTTTTGCATGATCGAGGTAAAACGGTCTGCATAATAACTACGTGGGCATGTTAGCTCTGTGTCCCGCAAAGTTTCCAGAATTAGTAGAGTGTACGTTAGATGCTCTCGTTATAGGATGTCGTATACGACAAAGACCGTTCGTGGATTTAGAGGCATAGGCATTTCCCTCATGGGAATAGAGTCATGTTCGTAATACGTCAGACATGTTAGCTCTATGTTGCAATGTTTCCAAAATTGATAGAACATACGTTAGATGCTCTCACTATTATAGTGTGAATACGACAACGACCGATGAGGGGCTAAAGTGTTTGAATTAGAATATTCCTATAAGATGAGGGGCTTAGATGCAAAAAGAAAATACTGGAAGGTGGTGGATCCAGCCGCAGGACGCATCACACAGCTCTAAACATCTTTGGTGTTACTCCTCCCTGCATGTCTGTATGCGCTGCTATCTCTCTATCTATATCTGTATCTATATCTATATCAGTATTTCGATCTCTGTCTCACTAGCTCGTCGCACTTATAGTGCAGCCTCGGTTGTCAGTGTAGCCCCTGCGGAAGGCTCCACACGCCATCTGCTACTACCGAACACGATGCAACGTCCACTACCGCGTCTGTTTGTAGAAGCGGACGGTGGCCAGCAGAATAACTCTTGGCGACCATCATCATGTCCGCGCTATTTGGTTTAGGATTCTTTTCTTTTTCTTCTTTCTGTTTTTCGTTACTGTCCCCTAGCAGTAACTCAATTGCTTCCAAAAATTTCTGTTCGTCTGTTAGTAGTGAGTTAATTAGTGCTTTCTAGCAGAGTTTTTAATTTCTTCTATAGCTTGGACCCGGTTGACTAGACATTTTGGCCACGGCAGCCTCACACATATATGCTATGATTAAAACTAAACCAAAACATTTGATTTTATCTACAATTTATTTATTGCTAATGCTAGAGATACATATATGGTCTGCTATGGCTAGATCGACATCAATGCACAAATAAGTAAATAAACAAACTATGAGTCATATTTTATCTATAGTTCGTTGCTGGCGCTAAAGATAGACATCCATGGGGTCTGCTATAGCTAGATTGATATCATGATATATCTTGAAGTGCTGGAAAAAAAAAGACGGCATAAAGAAAAGAGGCTTATAAATGAGTAGAACATATTTGAAAAATATTAGTAAATCAATGATCCACTACATTTATTTTTCTTGGCTATAGTATGTTGTTGCCACTAGAGGTTGACATGTGGCATGGTCTTCTAGCTAATAAGTCGCTTCCAATAGAGATAGACATACATGGTCTGCGGCTATAGCCAGATGTGTAGTAGTGATGCCATAATTTCTCCTATATATAAAATGACAATGCAAAAAAAAGTACCGGCTGTGAAAAAAACCAAGTATTTTTTTTTCACAAACCTCACAGCTCAGCGATAAAAAGCTGTGCTGGCGTAATAATTTCTTGAAAGCTCATGAGTAGTGCACAGCTGGATTTATTGCCAGCATTATTATATAGTATCTGGTAATACTAAGCTGTGATATTGTGCAGTCACAAAAAAAATGGGTCATTTGTGCAACTACCCCTGTTCTGAGACTCAATTACTCGTTTGTTCTCGTTTTTTAAACTTTGCACGTTTACCCCTATTTTTTAGAAACGAAGACTCCAATTGCCCCTATACCGTGAAGTGGACTTAACGGTGTTAAGTACAGGTTAAAAAGACGAAAATGCCCTCAACATGGAACGAGTGATAAGACAAACACTTTGCAATAAGGCACCTGATCTTTCAAGAAATTATATAAGGCCAGACAACAAACACCTCTCTCTGGACACTTTGCAGATTGACCCTTCACTTTTTTCAATTCCTATTTGAGGTCCTTGACGCGATTTAGAACAAAGGCGGCGGTAGAGCTCGTTGATGTCGGTCGTAGGTGCCTCGCCGGCGGCGGGGGAATAGCGGGGAAGCCCCAGGAGTCCGACACACACCCACAGGACTGCTCGGTTTGGTCCGTGCGTCGCCCAAGAAGCAGCAGTAGCTGAAGCCCAAGAACCTCGTTTGTGCGTCCCCCGCTAGCTCGCCGCCCGGCCGCGCGAGCCACACGCGCCCGCCCGAGGGCACAGCGCCCCGGCCGTGCGAGGCAGCAGAGCCCGGTCGCGCGAGGCCGCAGCGCCTGGCCGCACGAGGTAGCAGCGCCCGCCCGCGCAGGGCCACGCGCGCCAGCGCGAGACTGTGCGCCCGCCCGCGCGATGCCTGGCCGCGAGTCGCCCTCCCGCCGGCGTGACCGCCCGCGTGAGGCCACAAGCACGCTTGCGAGGCCACACACGTGCTCGCGAGAGACCGCGGCGCCCGCCCGTGAGTCGCCCTCCCGCCAGCGCGAGGCCACACGCGCGCTCGCGAGAGACCGCGGCGCCCGCCCCCGAGTCGCCCTCCCGCCAGCGCGCCGCCCCTGCCTTCCTCCTGCCGCGCCCTCGCCAATGTCGGAGTATCGAGTCGACAGAGAAAGAGGACGAGTCGGGATGGGACTAAGAAAGGACCGAGAGTTCACTTCTGGAGGATAAGGGTAGCATGGTCTTTTTTTCCTTTTTTCTATTTATCAAAAAAAATTTGGGCTTTAATTTTGGTCCAAATGACGGAAGTGCAAAACAAGGGCAGACGGTGCCTTCATTTCTAAAAAACAGGGACAAACATGCAAACTTTAAAAAACGGAGGCAAACGAGCAATTAAGTCCCAGAATAGGGACAGCTGCACAAATGGCTAAAAAAATCAGTGATATGGTGACTTGCTTCCAATATTCTCCGAGCCCTGCTTTCTTTATATTAAAAATATACTCACCTGATAGTAAAAAATGTCATTTTATAATCGAATCAAGTCAAACTTCTGTAAGTTTGACTAAGTAAATGATATCAACATTTATATTTTAAAATAAGTTTACTATACATATTTGGCATGATAAATATTAGTATTTTTTTTACATGAGAATTACATTCTTTAGGACGGACATGGACTAAATAAAAAAAATAAAACACAACCCAACCCAACCCAACCCAACCAAATCAAATCAAATCAAATCAAGGCGCGCCTAATAATAATCTGAAAAAAAAGATGATGATGCATCTGTCGGGGTACACAACAGGGTACAGTTAGAGGGTCGCAACGGCAGACATGGAAACACCTGGTGTGGTGTGGTGGGCAATGACGTTAACGTGTCTGCCTGACGCCGCTACACGACGCGGTAACGTAGCTCTTTAGTGTTTTAGCCGCAGAGGACAGAGGTTAGACAACATAGTACATGCATACGTTCTGTCTACTTGGGTTTTGTTCTTGTACGTATATATACGTAGTCATTGCCTTCAGTGACGGATTTACAAGGGGGGTTGAGTGGGCTCTAGCCCCCCTAGAGCAGCTAATTACCTTTAAATTACTATAGCAAAATTATCAAATCACCATTAAATCTCTATGCAAATCAGCATCTTTATTGTTTTAGTCCCTCTTTGTTCTCCATCTTGCATCCGCCACTGATTGCCTTCACCTGTGACTGTAGTACCAGTACTAGTATATCAATCAGAGAGGCTCTAGCTAGTTTGCAATAAATTGGTCCGACGTACATCTTCCAAACGGTGGAGGTCCAGGTCCTAGTTGTATGTGAAGATTGCTAGTCTTCATTCTTTTTATGGCCTTCCCTCGAGAGGATGATGATGGGCTGTGTATCGTTTGGGTCATAAATAGGATACTGAAAATTTACTAGGAGTATCTCATAAGCTAGCAGGAGTATGTTTAGATGTGATTTTGGGATGATTTTTTTTACCAGATTCTTGAAATTCGTTGAGATCCAAACAGGACCGGATATATATGCCCGTCAGGAGGAGGTGCAGTGAAGTTTTATTTTTTTTGAGACAAAGGAGGTGAGCAGTGAAGTGAAAGAGAGAGATGGGCTGCTGGTTGGTGGGGGCCCGACGTGTGGTGTGGTGTCGATTTGGAGCATGGCCACATGGTACTCATCACATCAGACTAGAAGCTGCTTCCATCAACTCAGGCCTGATGGCAATATCGCACTAGATTTTAGGGGAGATGTCTTAAAAAATCTAGAAATTTCACTCTCTCTGTTATATCAAATATTGTATCGTATGAATGGAGCATTAAATATTAGTAAAATAAATAACTAATTATATAGATTTATTGTAAATTAAGAGACAAATCTTTTAAGCCTAATTAGACCATGATTGGATAATATTTATCAAATACCAACGAAATGCTATAGTACATTTTAGCTAGAAATTTCGCCGTCTAAACGAGGCCTGGGTTGTTGTAGGGAAAAAGGTTCTGACAATATCACGCATTTTGGTTGAAGTTGTGCTGTCTACGTGCTCATCACAGCTTTGGTCAATGGCATGCCTTTTCAGGAGTACACGTACGTACTATCACTGGCTCGCTGATCCATCCTCCTCGCCCTTACAATGTTTCATAGCAAAATTAATATGAATTTTAGATTTTGTGGAAATATCAATGAATATATCCATATCTATTATGTACTACGTGGTATGCCCGTCATAGGAATAATATGTCATGTTTATTTTCTTGGATCAAAGCTTAGGAAATATTCGCCGGTGCAAGTGCAACTGTTTTTATTTTTCAGGATCAGCATGGAGCGTAGGCCACACAATGCTTAAAGCACCTGCGAGCCTATGTAGCTGGACGACTTTCGTTTCTTGCGGGTCACGGTACACCTGCTCTAGTAGGAAGGGCGTTTTTGTTTGTCTCGATCAAAGCTAGGGACAAGTTTTTTGCCGCCGAAACCGAGCATGTTTGTTTGTTGGACCAGCGTGGAGCCCAGGCTGCATGGTGCTTAAAGCACGTTTCTCACGGGCCTGGTATGCGTTGGCTCTCTTGGGCCACTTTTGGGCCACCTCCACCTCTTTTTTGTGTAGTTGTTCCTCACACCTCTTTTTGTGTAGTTGCCCCCCATCTCTTTTTGTGTTGGCTCATCTACATCACTCAAAACAAACAAAGTAAATTGTAACTTGTGGACCGACTGTCTCTTATCCTAGCTGTTTGAACACAGACCATCCATGTTCAGGTAAACAAAACACACCTGAAGCATTTATCCACCGATTTTTGTTTATGGAGTGAATGGACATGTGACGTTGCCTATTTTATGGATAAAATGTTTGCTTTTGCAAGCGGACGAACGGTAAAAGCTCAATTTCTTCTTTCCAAATTTATGAGTCGATCTGAATTTTTTTAATACATAAGTTTTTAGTGCATATCTTACTGATTTTTCTTTGGTGTATGCTCAAAGGTCCTGTAATCATGTGGCCCATGTCCTAACTAAGTAAGGCTATCCGCACTCATAGAACTCTAAATTCCAACTCTAAAAGAAATATTCCGTCCTAGTCATCAAGATTTTCTACTCTATACCAGTTTCTCCCGCATCCATCCATCTTTTATATCTCAACTCTATAGCAAATGGGACCCACACGTCAGTTTTCTATTCATTTCCCCCCGCACCCTCCCTTCCTCCTTCCTCATTCTCTCTCCCTCACCCAGTACCCGTGCTCGCACTTTCGGAGGCGGAGGCTGGCCGTGCGTGCGCGGCCGGCGGCGGCCCTCGTGCGCCACCGAGACAACCGCGGCAAGCGTGGAGGTGATGTCCGGCACTGCCGACCATCCTTCCCTCCACCGGCGGCCCCTTCTCTCTCCCCCTTTCCCTTCACCACGGCGCGCTGGAGGAGGCACGGCGCCAAATCCACGCTGCGGAGGCGGAGCAAGCACGCGACGACGAAGCTCGCGATGCCCACGGTTGCCCGCGGTCGAGGTCGCTCCTGCGACCCGTGTCCTGCGCTGGCGTCGCAAAGGCAGAGCTGCGCATGGCAGAGGCGGAGCTGCGCTTGGCAGAGGTGGCCGCGTCCTGCAGCCCTCCTCCCTCTCCAGCCGGCGGGCGAGCAGGATTCATGGCGGCGGTCCTCCTTCCCTAGCGCGGCCCCACACCCCTTCCCTTCCCGGCGAGCAGCTCCCAGGTGGCGCGGTCAACCAGCGCGGAGGCCGGTGGGCGAGCTGCGGCCTCCTCTCCGACGTCCGAGCGTCGGCGGCCTCCTCTCCGGCGACCGAGCGGGCGAGCAGCTCGTTCCCGTCCTTCTCTCTCCTCGAGTGGGCCCCGCAGTGTCCTTTACCGCGCGTTTCGTCCGCCCGCGACCGGATGCTTGCCCGAACGCTTGCATAGCGTGCATCGTAGCATGCCCCGCTGCAGTCGTTTTCATGCTAAATCCTTCCTCCAGGGTAACTTAGCGGGGAGCATCCAGTACCCAGTGCAGTCAGTCTAAGTCTCGGAGAGCAATAAGGTGTGTCAGTGGCATGTAACACCTCCTTGTATCGCTGCTCTGGTGACTGACGATTGTAATCCCGCAGCATCTTGATGATTCAATGAAGCATCAAAAGACTATTGGCAGACCCTGAACATCTCCTGCGATCTGAATCTGCCACCTCTAGACATATTGCTCAAGGCCAGAGAAAACTACAATAATATCATCTTTAGAGAGATTGTGATTGTTTCCTGTTGGAGCATTTGGTGCACCAGAAACAAAGTCATCTTCGATAATGTGTCCAGAAGCATGGAAGGCTGGAAAAATCATCTAAAGCGGGAGCTGGACTTAGTTTGTGTCAAAGCTAAGCCAAATAAATGTACCTCCATTAGTTTTGTGAGAGATAGCCTTTTATAGCTGCAACCTTTTTTCTTTAGGCATGGAGGCCTTGCAACAAAATGTATGAAACTTTCATTCTTTCATTTAATTGAAAAGAAAAAAAATAGGTAAGGGCCTCCCCTGCCGTTCGGGTAAAAAAAAAAAAAAGATTCAATGAACTCTGTCGCAAAAAAACAAAGTGTTGCTGCCGCAGCTTACATGCAAAGGATGGCAGGCATGCTTTGACCTCATCATTTTGTTGAGGGACATGCATGGCGTGAGGAACTCTCCTGCAGGGGAGGACCGTACCTGCATGTGCGCTAAACTTCCCTTGCCACGCAACAAAGTTTCAGGTTTTCTTTGCAGTTAAAAATTTCCTTTAGGAACCCCAAACAATTCTAGCCATAACATAACCAAAGAAGATATGATTTACGGATTCAATCAAGCTACTCAAACAACATTTTCACAGCCTTTCCACCCCCGTTTCTTAAGGCTGTGAGCGCACTAAAATTTATTATTGAAAACCTGCCATAATAAAAGATCCTAAATTTTGGAGGGATTCTACATTTCCAAAGATGTCCAGCAATTCCGTTAGTTGCTTTAGTGTCCAGCTCACCAAGTCCGTATCCTTCCCCAAAGTAATCTTCCCCAGCTCATCCTTGAGCTCCAGCCATCCTTTCATATTCCCTAGCTCATCCTTGAGCTCCAGCCATCCTTTCATATTCCCTAGGTTACAGTGTTCTTCTGAAATCAATGAAGCATTCGCCCAACATTCATCCTTGAGCTCCAACCATCTCGTCCCAACATTTTGCAACCATAGATTTAGTGTTTCTAACCATCTTGTTCAGATCTTCATAAGCTATTTTCAATGCGCACGCCGCGGACGTGCGGCATGCACACCTCCTCCACCGTCCGATTGTGCCCACACCACATACCCTCAGCCAGTGCCTATCCGTCTGTAGAAGTCGCCCAGCCCACCCACACATATCTCTCCATCACTCTTTCATCCTCTCTGGCGCACCCCACTTGCACTGGCCTCGTCTCCGTCCTCGATGGCGACCTCCTCGGTGGTCATCCCACGTCAACCTCCAGCCGATCCTGCCAGTCATCCCCGTACCCTCGCCCACCACCACCACCTGCGCCATGGCCGCGCGCCACCCCTTGCTGAGCTCGCTGGCCATGGGGGATCTAGCCTCTACAGCGGTGGTGGATCTATCGGATCTGGTAGCGGTGGCCATGGATCCTCCTAGGTACGTAGTCCTCTGCCTACCTATCTCCTCTCTCCTTTTCCTCCTCCTCGAACTCCGGTGAGCTAGGGTTCTGGCGAGCTAACGCACTTCTTCCCCAACTCTATTGGGGTATAGATTGTTGGCCGACCTGGGGAAGGAAGGGAAGATAAGCGGTGGGGATGGCCGTCGGCGCCAAGCGATTTAGTGAGGCCTGGCGGCAGGGCGGCGGTTGACTCAGGGAGCAGGGGTGCCACTAGACTTTGATGGAGCTCGCCAGATTTTGTTGTGGACTCATCGGGGGAGAGGAAGGGAAGAGGACGGTCATCACAGGAACTAGGGTTCGACGGAGGTCGACGTTAAAGACTTTAACAACCGATCATGGATTCGATGGCATAGACGGCATTTCTCTCGTAGGGACGACATAGCCGTTATCCTCAATCATTGAGAAGAAGTAGTTTCTCTTGTATATGACAGTAAGCGGTCAATATTGTTAGACATATCATTTTTAATAGAAACCACACATAAAAATGGCATAGAATATATGAAAACCATTTCTATCACTAGTTATTAGGCTATTTATTTGGAACTCTAGAAAACACCTTGTATTTAAAAAACGTGGACTAGCAAGACAGGTAAATTTTATATATATGGATATCTTTTAATTTCCCAGTTTTTACTTTGGTGGTGAGGGTCGAAAAATCAACAGCCGAAGTACTTGATTTGGAATAGTCCCATAAGACGAGAGCTTGGATGCAAAAGAAAATATACTAGAGGACAACAGATCCAGCCGCACATGCAACAACACACAGCAACACGCAATGACAACCCACACCAAACCATGGAAATTAGCTACAGTCTGGTTTAGCTCTAACCATCTTTGTCTTCTTGTAGCGTGCTGACCGTGCTGTTACTTTCACTCTCTCCATGGTTGCAATCGTCGATGCACATGCCACACTAGAGATAGCGCAGAGTGTCTCTCTATCTCTATCTTATTTGTATCTCTATCTATCTATAGCCCGTTGCGCGGGCAACACACAGCCCAGGCGTTTGATCACAGTATCTGCCGCTACCAGACGCGATGTGTCGTCCACTACCGCGTCGATTTGCAGAAGATGTTAGTGACCAGTAAATTTTAACTCTTGGTGATCAACATCACGTCCACGCCATGATGTAATCTAAGATTATTTGTTCTTTCTGTTAATTTGTTACTGTCCTCTAGTGCTAGCAGTAGTAAATCTTCTTTAAATACTTAAAAAAATGTTGTTCTTCTTTATAGTGTGTTAGTGTCTTCTAGCAGTAACTTTTTAGTTTCTTCTACTAGTCCGTCAACCCGTGCTCTCGCACGGGTTAGAATTTTACAAATCTTACAGAACACTAACTAATAAAAAAATATATTTTTTAATAGTGTTCTAAAGCAACAACTATTATAGGTACTATATATTCCATATCAGTTGTGATAATATATTGATTATTGATTGGTATGTATTTTTAATCCATGTGTATCGGTTTTTGCTTTGCACATCACCTATATTTTGATTGGTTTTCCTAAATTTTTGAGCTTAGTATTTGATTCAGCAGCTATTATTTTACAACTCTGATTATAGTCTACCAATTTAATGACAAATTTTTTAGATTTTAGTAATTATTATAAGTTTTTTGTTAACCATTTCATGAGTAGTAAATTTCTAGAATTAATCTTTTTAAGCATGATATGTGTTTAGTTGAAACATAAGAATTAAAGTATATAAAACTCTTATTTTGTCCCTTTATGCCATATAAAAAATCTACATTTTAAATTTAGTTTTTGATCTAGCTAGTTGATGTAATATTTTGTACACATGTTAATTAGAAATTCAAATGATTATGGTATCATTTATTCAAAATTTCCAATGTTAAAATAATATTCTAGCTCCTAGCTAGGCTATCCCTCTTAGTTCGTACAATGGCATAAATAGTTGTTAGAGCATCCACTATGGCAATCAAGATTTTGAATTTATTATATTGTTTTATCAAATAAATAGTGCTAATTAAATTACTAATATTTAAAAAATTAGGATAACAACTTAGAAAATTTATTATCATGAATATTAATGTAACTTAAATTGAATTATAAGTGTCATTACTATGTGGTTTGCGAAGGATATTTTTCCATGCTTGATAAGCTTATATAAATAAATGGTTATCCTAATGTTTAATTGTTATTCCTTACTATATGCAGCATAACATAGCTTTCTACATATTTTTAACTTAAAATTAGCACAAGTGTGTATTTCAAATAGCTTTGCGCATATATTGTACTTATGGGTATTGAATTATTTTTCATGATAGCTTATATTAGCATTTACATTTAGATTTGAGACATATTTTGTTAACTTTTTATAACGATTGAGATGGAAAACTTTGGTATAAAGTATATTGGTATATATTACATTACATTATTATATTTTATAACGCCAAGTATGTTTAATTGGAATGAAACTTTGGGCCCAAAACATTATTATTAAAGTGAACAAAAAAATAATTGACGGACGTTAAGGATACATAATTGATCGAGCTGCTACCTGGCACCGTGTTGAGTTGGCCTCCGTCATTCTCCTCGGGAAGTGGATGAAGTAGATGGTGGCAGCGTTGATGAACGCTAACTCATGCCCGTCTTTCATCCCCATGGTGTTGGCACACACCCCTCCTTTCATCTCCTCGATGCATGGCCAAATGACGGCTTCCTCTATGCATACACACATGTGCTTGATACAAATTGTCACCTGGTTTCGTAGTTGATAGATTTTCTCGATATCTAGATTTCAGGCTATTTAATTTCCCCTCATAGGCCAAGGAGCCCTAACTTGATGGCAGGGTGGTAGGGGAAAATAATCTTGATGTCATATCTTGATGAATTCCCATCACGTTTTCAGATGGCTAGTTTTTCATTGTAGTACTATAAGAATCCTCATAGAGTCATAGCTCATAAATATATAGACACTCAAGCGAGCGAGCATGCTACAAAAAGGTTTATAACTTTGACATAGTATAGTACTCGACTTGTTTTGATTTTCTAAATAGTAATTTTTTGACATATCATTTGTTACATTTTTATTGGAAAAATCTATTGACCCTTGTCATACCGTGTCCATTCATAACCTTAGAGACAAAATAACACAGTAATAAGTGCTCCCTCCATTACAACATGTAAGTCATTTTGGCTTTTCCTAGGTACATAGCTTTTGCAATGCACCTATAAAGTTTAGAACGATTTAAAATTTGGAATGGAGGAAATATATGTTTTTTTTTGGAGATTATGTGTATGGAAAATGTCACCCAAGATTTAGGGGGGGGGGCGACGATCATTTTACCACTAAATATAGGGTGTTAGATAGAGGAATGGTTGGAGATCAGGGTGTTTTTTTATGACATAAAACCTAATTTTGACTTTAGGTTGGATACAGGGAACTCTTGAAGATGCCATACCAGTTCTCTTGGTTCTAGGACTGTTTTGGACTATGTTTTGACTTTAGATTGGATAGGAAACTCTTGGAGATGCCCCACATGTTCTCTTGGTTCTAGGATGATTGGAGTATTGGTCCGACGGCAAATCAAAAAGTACTTTCTTCGTAGATTTTCTAATTCTAAGTGATTAGTAGGAAATTGAATACTTAAATTGTTTATGTATGGATACGTTAGGTACCTTGTTGACTGGCGCCTTGTTGGTGGACACTTATTTATCGGTCTAACCTTGATCGAAGTTTGCCATCAGTGCATCTTGTTGATCTTGGAGGTCTTCAGGTCGTTATGTGGCCACGAATGCAATTTCTGATGAAGCATCTTAGTAACAATAATCAATTGCGAGGAGCAATGCATGGAAATTGAATCATCCAGGGGCCATCAGATGCCACCACGCAGAGATGTACACACATGACCAATTAGGATCTACTTTCTCTTGAACCCTGCAGCTGGGGTCTGGGGAGCTAGCTTGTCTCCAAGCGGTGTGTGGCCTCCCAGCGAAGTACTGCAGTCCGCGGTGCGTCGCGTGGTGGTGCTTGCCATAGGTGATGGCGCGGAGTCCGGCGTCCTGCAGTCTGCAGGTGGTGCAGTCCAGCCAAGGTGAAGATGCATGAGGTGCTTCGGCTGAGAAGAACACATCTGATTGTGCCTGGAACTTCTTTTTCCTGGTGATTCTTCTTTCAATCTAGGCATCAGGCTGTGTCTGCAGCTGAACTCGTTTTGCTTGGTTACTGAATCATATTTTTCTGTTTGGCGCACCTGAAACGCTCAGGTGTCCTAGACGATGGCGTCGTAGGAACGCCGCAGCCAGCCTGCCATGTTACCACCCTCGCCTTAGCCGTCAAGTGCCCATCTTGGTAGATCGCGCCAAGCTCGAAGTTGAACTCACGTACATACTGCTCCTCGAGGGTGCATCCGATCCGTGCCTGATTAAAGATCCACAGTTAGATGAGTGTATAGGAGGCCGGACCGGAATTCTCCTTCGGATGGTGCACCAATCGGTATTGTTGTTGATCCAAGCAAGGGCGCCAATGTATGTCCGGCGGCCACAAGTTAGCTGCTCGACACGAGGCGGAGCTGGCGCCGCATGGAGCCGTCTTGAGGCGGTACCCTATTTCTCTTCCGTAGGAACATCTCGTGGATACGCCCGTGCAATTTTGGCTTTTGTGATCTTTTCCTCTTGTTACTATACCTAGATTTTAGGATAATAAAAGATTTATTTTTTCCTTAATCTATATATAATAATTAATTAATTACAATGTCCGGCGGCCTCATGCGTAGATTGCAAACACCAGGGTGAGGCAAAATATATTAGGTGCCTATTTTTTATATAATGGCAATGATGGGTAATTTATATATAGGTTTAGGGGGTTATTTTACAATGTTATTTATAATGGCAAAGGGGTAACTATTTAGAAAATAAAATAGATCTAATGGCTATCATTGTTAGAGACTATCGAATGGACGGCTAGATGTTTCTGATTATTGTGAGAATTTCTAGGATTTATCTTTTTTCTAGCGCATCTGGTGACAGTTAACGTGAAGCCTCTAATTAGTAATAGTAAGATAGCGTGGGCCCTGTTCAAGGTTGCCATATACTGTTGGGAATGTTTAGTTCTCGGGGACTAGAGATGGTTGCGCAAATGGTGCCTTGGCGGCCGCAGTTGTGCAGGCGAGGCTGGTTTGGGGGCTGGCGCAGGTGAGTGATGGCCATGATCATCACCCTCTCGGGGAAGAAGGCCATAAAAGAGCAAAGGCCTGTTACTCGCAACCGCTCACGTCGGACCAATTTATTGCAAACTAGAGCTTCTCTAAGACTCTTAACTGATACTGGTACGACTGGTGCAGGTAAAGGAATTTACTACTACTACTATGTATATATACGTACAAAAAAACCAACAAGTAACACCATACGTATATGCACGTATGTCTACCTGTGTCCTCTGCCGATACAACACACAAGCGCTAACGTACCGCGTCGTGTTGCGGCGTCAGGGAGACACGTTAACGTCATCGCCCACCACCAGGTGTTTCCGGTCTTGCGTGAGGCTGCTGTGATCAAAATTGACAGTGTGAACCGGGTCCAAGTACAAGCTGTAGAAGAAATTAAAATGCTACTACTAGAAGACACTAACACACTAACAGAAGAACAGAGATTTTTGGAAGCATTAAAAGAAGAGTTACTACCACTACTGGACTGTAACTGACTAACAGAAACAAGAAGAAGCTGATGGCGTGGACACGATGATGATCATCGAGAGTAAAGTTTGATGGCCACTGCACTCTTCTACAGACTAACGTGGCAGTGGACACGCTCATCACGTCTAGTAGCGGCAGATGCAGCCATGCAGGCTCACTGCGTCTAGTAGTGGCAGATGACAGCCATGCACTCTCATGGTGTCTAGTAGCGGTAGATGACAGCCATTCACGCTTATTGCGCGTCTAGTAGTGGCAGATGACAGTCATGCACGCTCATCGTGTCTAGTTTGTAGCGGCAGATAGCAACAATGCAAGCTCATCGCGCCTAGTAGCGACAGATGGCAGTCATGCACGAAGGGGAAGTAACACGTCGCGTCTCTAGTCGCCACACCACAAGAAGATGACGAAGATGGTTATAGCTACACTAAACTGTAGATAATTACCATGGTTTGGAGTGGGTTGAGTCATCTTGTGTTGTTATGTGCTGTGGCTTGCAGCGGGATCCGTCGTAGTCCTCCGGTATGTTTTATTTGCATCGAAGCCCTTGTCTTGTGCGACAATTCCTAATCATGTATTTAAGTTTACCGTGTTCACCACGAAAGTAAAAAAAGTGGAAAATTAAAAAAATAATATCCATATATGAAGATCACCGTGCTTGCTAGTCTACTTTTTTAAGATATAAATTATTTTTTGTGTTCTGAAAAAATAACCTAACAAGTGATAGGAATTATGTTCATATATTCTATGCCATTTTTATGTACCTTTTCCACTCAAAAAAAAATATATCTAACAACATGGATCGCTTATTGTGTTACGTAAGCTTGAACTAATTCTTGTTGATGGTTGAGGGTAATGGCAATAAGACCATAAGGGAAATGTCTATGCCCTTGAATCCATGATTGGTCGTTGTCGTATGCTCGGCGAGAGCATCTAACGTAGTTTCCACTAATTTTGGAAATGTCGTGGAACATAGAGCTAACATGCTTGATGTAGTATGAACATGACTATATTCCCACAAGGCAGCTACCTATGCCTAGGAATCGATGAACGGTCTTTGTCGTATTCTGCATCCTATAACAAATATAACGTATGGTCCGCCAATTTCAGAAACTTTGCAGGACATAGAGCTAATATGACGTAGTTATTACTAAGACCATTTTCCCTCGATCATGCAAAGCCAATGTTAAAGGTACACTTAACAATGCCCCGTGCTCTCGTCACATCGGGTTAGTAAATGTAGCAAAAGAAATGTGTTACTACATTAATCTCAGCAAACTTGCCTACCACGACATTGGTATGTTGCATGTTTCCCCATGCAAAATATAAAGCACGAAACATGTGTTGATAAGACATAGGCCAGCCACTTTGGCGGGAGTTTTTTTAACTCCAATGCTCCGGTTCCGCTATATATGGTTCTAGGTGTATCTCTACCGAATGACAAAATGAGAAACGACTCATCGAGGAAGCTCCTATATGAGTGCAGGGGTCATTTTCAAACTGTAGAGGTGAAGCCTCCGTTGGTTCGTAGATTTTCCGGCTAAAAAGGACCATCTTCTTCTATAGCTTGTTTTTTTATATACCAGGATTTAATTGCTCTATAAACGTTGCATTTTTTTCTATCTCACAATCACTGCCTATTTCCACCATTTCTCCAGTTGAGCGGTTTTTTATTTTATCCAAAAGCTCATAATAATAATTACTGGCCGGGTGAAAATAACACAGGGACTGTTTCCAAAATTAGAATCTGAATAAATAACATAGAAAAACCGGCGTGCCAGAGCCTATTTAAATCGTGCTTTGGTAGTGATCTTTCCCACAAACACCATCTGAGAACCGAAGAAGAGTCTTCTCCTTCTCAAGAAGAGAACAAGAAAGCCAAAAGGGCTTCCTTCCTTCCGCTGCCAGGCAGCCAGGGCCCTCTGCTCCACGGCAAGGAGCCTTTCCATGGCCATGACCTGATGCAACTCCCCGAGCAGCAGCACCACCTCCAGCCAGGAAGCAACAACGCCACCTTGGGTTCTTCTCTCGCAACAGCGGCGATTGATCAGGTAGCGGCCAGCTGGACGCACGCCTTTTCATCCAAGATCAATTCAACGGCGGCGCCAGCGTGGTGCAGAGGGCCATGGCTGCCAGACGCGCCACCACTGTTGCCGGAGAAAAGCCCAAGGTAGGCGTTGATGTTGCTTTGCTGGTACTGCTGCTCGGGGAGATGCATCAGGGCATGCAAGGGGCCCTTGCCGTGGAGCAGATGGCCCAGGCTGCCTTCGGAGTGATAACCGCCGTCCACAGTCAACACTTTATTCGCTTGGTATAGTATTTTTCTCACAACAATTTCTCTCACAACAAATAGTCGTTTTATCAGCCGCAGAAACCATAAGACGAACGAGTCAGGTGCACAGCCGCCAGGAAGTCTAACTTCTGAGAACGAAACATGAAGGAAGCCCGAGTACGATGGCGGCGTAACGT
This sequence comes from Bothriochloa decipiens, assembly GCA_023333625.1. Lineage (NCBI taxonomy): Eukaryota > Viridiplantae > Streptophyta > Magnoliopsida > Poales > Poaceae > Bothriochloa > Bothriochloa decipiens. The sequence continues at coordinate 36,667 of JALGXP010000079.1, forward strand.
GGTAAAATGCAGCAGCATTGCTGAACGGGCAGCGCCGCACGGGCACCACCAATATTGAAGGCAGGTAGAGGGAACAGATCGGACGGATGATTCTAGTGGAGATTGAATTCGAAGGCATAGGCATTTGTCTCGTGGGAAAATAGTCATGTCCGTGATACTTAAGACATATTAGTTCCATATTCCGCAAAATTTCAAAAATTGATGGAACAGATTACATATGTTAGATGCCCTTGTTATTATAGAGTGTGTATAGGACAATATGACCGATCAATGATTCGATGGCATAGAGGACATTTCCCTCATGAGCCGCGGACATAATTTACTCGCAATCGTCGAGAAGAATTAGTTTTCTATTATATATGACAAAAATCGGTCGTTAGACATACCATTTTTTAATGGTAAACGTACGTTAAAATGACAGAGAATATATGAACACGGTTTCTATCATTGCTTGTTTGGTATTTTTTGGAACACTAGAAATAATTTCTATCGAAAAAAGTGGAGAAGCGAACAAGATAAACTCTTCGTACATGGATATTTTTTAATTCCACTTTTTTTACTTTGGTAGTCAGGGGTGGATAGATTAAGGACTGAAGTGGTTGATTAGTAATAGTCCCATAAGACAAAGGCTTGGATGCAAAAAATAGAGGATGACAGATCTAGCCGTAGGCTCTCTTAATGAGGTACGTGCCGAGCACGTTTTCGAAAAAAGATCATGTAGCAACACGCGATGACTTAACCCACACACCAAACTATGGTAATTGACTACAGTTTGGTGTAGCTCTAACCATCTTTGTCGTCCTCTCGTGGCGTGCGAGCCAGATACCCGGTGGTGCTACTCCCTCTTGCATGGCTGCATGCAACGATCCGCATACCACGCTAGAGACATGGCATCTCTATCTCTATCTCGCTGGCTCGCCAGACAGGTAGCGGGCAGCCCCGGCGGCTGGTCGCGGTCCACTGGCAGACCAACACACGCCATCTGCTACTAGCGGACGCGATGCGTTGTCCAGTGCCACGTCAGTTTGTAGAAGAGACTAGCGGACTGTCTTCTAGTGGTACGTAGCAGTAGTAACTCTTCTTTTAATGTTTCCAAAAATTTCTGTTCTTTTTTTTTTAAAAAAGGCTGGCGAAATGCTGTAACTTTTAAATTTCTTCTATAGCTTGGACCCGGTTCACTATACGTTTTGGCCACAACAGGCTCACACAAGAAAGCTGGCGAAATTGCCTGTAAAAGCCAGGCCATCGAATTTCTGGCAGTCGCCATGGTTGCTGTTCTATCGAGGACTACTCAAGGTTTTGTGTGAGCCCTAGAATTAACAGATACACAATTATGTGTTGATATCATCGATCGTATCACAAAAGATATTCTATAGGAAGTACATTTAATTAGTAATTTCCATCTATAAAAACAGAGGTTTATTATATTATTAGTAATAGTGTCGCGTATATAAGATATGGCCATCTCTGCAACAGGGAATTTGAGTCATACAGTGTATCTTGGAGAAAAGATTTATAAATCAATTTACTACATTTATTGTTATGGCGCTACTATATGTTGCTGCTACTAAAGATATGCTCATGTGTAGGCAGGGAATTCAAGTCATACAAACATATCTTGGAGAAAATTAAAGATTCATAAACTTATAATAAAAATCTACTACATTTTTTTGGCTGCTAGATAAGTCAGTGCCAGTAGAGATAGACTTACATGGTCCAAGGCTATAGCTAGATGTAGTGATGTCACAATATCTCCAAGTTCTATCTATCTATATAAAAATAGCTGGATGTAATGAAGTCATAATGTTTCCAACCCTCAAAGGATGATGACATTACATCCAGTCCGGTCATTTTTATATAGATAGAACTTGGAGACATTGTGACATCACTACATCTAGCTATAGCCGCAGACCATGTGTATGTCTATCTTTACCGGCAGTGACTTAGTTAGCACCCAAACAAATAAATCTAGTAGATTTTATTATATTAGTTTATGAATCTTTAATTTTCTCCAAGATATGTTTGTATGAGTTGAAGACCCTGCCTACAGATGACCATATCTCTGATAGCAACAACACATATAGTAGCCATAACAATAAATGCAGTAGATTGATTTTTATAAATCTTTTCCTCCATGATACGCTTGTATGACTCAAAAATACCCTGGTTGCAGATGGCCATATCTTATATAGGCGTACTGATATAATAAAATAAAAACCTCTGTTTTTATAGATCGAAATTAGTACTGATTAATGTACTTATTCCTACAGAAGAATATCTCTTGTAATATGATCGATGATATCAAGACATAATTGAGTATCTGTTAATTCTGTCAATATTTACTGAGTGCTAACTCGGCGTGTTGCTTGTGCATGTGCCTGCGCTTGACGCTGTACCACTAGGACAGTAACAGATTAACAGAAATAAGCTGATCACCGAGAGTAAATTCTTTTGGCCACCTGACTCTTCTACAAAATGACGTGGTAGTGGACGTGTTGTAGTATAGTGGCGGATGGCACCCATGCAGGGAGGGGAACTAACACCACTGCGTCCCTAGCTGGTTGCCATGCCATAAGAAGACGACAAAGATGATTATAGCTACACTGGACTGTAGCTGATTACCATGGTCTGGTGCGGGCTGAGTTACCATGTGTTGCTGCGGCCTACGGCTAGATCTATTGTCCTCTAGTATTTTTTTTATCGAAGCGCTCATCTTATGGCACTATTCCTAATCAAGTACTTCAGTTTACCGTGTTCACCGTCAAAGTAAAAAAGCAGGAAATTAAAAAGAATACATATATGAAGCTTACCGTGTTTGCCTGTCCACTTTTTTTCTGAGACATAAAACATTTCTAGTGTTTTGAATAAATAACCTAACAAATGATAGAAACGGTGTCATATATTCTATACCATTTTACACTGAAATATGTCTAACCACATCGACCGCTTATTGTCTTATATAAAAATTAATTCTTCTCGATGATTGAGGGTAACAGCGATGTGACCATAAGGGAAATCTATGCCCTTGAATCCATGATCGGTCGTTGTCATATGCACACACTCTATAACGAGAACATCTAACGAATGTTCTGCTAATTTTGGAAATGTTGCGGAACATGGAGCTAACACACAGTACTAAAAAAAAAGCAATTCAACAAGCATGCCCGCTAGAGCATGCTCACTACCCCCAACATCGCCATTGCCCCCAAGATGACAGATCTGAGGAGAAAGAGTCTGGGAGGTAGAAGAGAGCAACAGAAAGGAGATTGTCGAGCAGAGAAGAACGAGAAAAGCGATAACTCACCGTGAGCCATGAGTGAAAAGTTGCCAATCTGGGGAAGACGATCTCCTCTAGGACAAGCCTCCATGGGGCGTAGGTGCCTCCACGTTAGCGCGTGGCCTGAGGGCGGCGGTGGAGGAGGAGGCCATGCCACATAGGTACTGCAGCGAACGGACGTCACGGGTGAGGCCGCCGTCGCCGGAGCCAACGTGGGGCAGGCCGTCCTTGCCGGATCCACCGCGGGAGGAGGTCATCCTCGCCTGAGATGCCACGGGTGAGACCATCATCGCAGGAGCCGCCATGGGGGAGGTCGTCCTCGCCAAAAGAGCCGTGATGAGACCGTCTTGACAGAGCCGATGCTAGGGAGGTCATCCTCGCCAGATCCGCTGACACGGGGGAGGCAGTCCTCGCTGGATCCGCCATAGGGGAGGCCAACTTGGCCAGAACCGCAACTGAGGAGGCCAACCTTGCCGGAAACACCATGGTGGTGAGAGGAGCCGCCCTGTTGGCCGGTTGTGCAGGGGAAGAGGAAGAGGGCGAGAGAGGAGATGCGCCGCTTGCACTGTGGAGAGGAAGATGCAGAGGGAGATGAAGAGAGAGGGAGCGCCATGGGGGAGGAGGGAGGGGTGCTGCCTGTGCCACAAGTGAGGAGAGGGAGTGAATGGCCACCCAAACCCTAGTGCTTGTTTATATATTGTAAGCCTTCTGGCCTTGTTGGGCCTCTTGGGCCTCGAGTTTGGCCACATCTTTGCCGAGTGTTAGACAAGGGCACTCGGCAAATCTGTTTTCAATTCTATTGTTTTTTCTTCTCCTTATTTTTCATAATAGTTCTTCTAAATTTATTCTGATACACTTTGAAAATACAGGGTCTAATTCACTCAACAATATGTATTTGACTTTTATACTCATACTATTCCATTATTTATGCCGTTATAGCTCAAATTCAATTTATGTCAATTAAAATTTTATAATTACACTTAATACATTAAAATTATCAGATAATTCCAAAGAAATACCAAAATTTTGCATGAAACAATTTATGTTCTCTATTGTCTATACAAAAAGTTTAAGAAGTTTCTCCATTCGATCGTTTACAAATCTTATATATCTCTTTTGTAGTTCCATCAACTACAAAAGAGATATGGAAGATTGGTGAACAAATTTACTTTGACTTTGTCATACGAAGAAATGACCAAAACAAATATTGTACATCTTGATGAGTTATACAACTTTATCGTTGAAAACTTTTCATTTGAATTAATTTACTGCATAAATATGTGATTTGACAAAATGTTCATTACTTGTTTAGATAACACATGAGAAACCTTATTGCATGATCTACTAATTAACATACTTAAACACAAACTCCCTAAAGGAAAGCCCACACAAGGTCTGGTAGATAATATTGGTTGGGTTCTGGCCCAGGTAGGCCTCTTCAGTTCAGGTGCCACCCCACAGCGGTGGTGGCGGCGGGCCCATCGTATCCGGTTGCGGCGACCACGGATCTGGCCCAGGTAGGCCTCTTGATCCTCCTATTGCTTCTCTCCTCTTTCTCCTCGAACTCTAGCAAGTTAGGGTTCTGGTGAGCTAACCCTAGCTTCTTCCCCAACTCGGTGGGTTATAGATTATCGGCTGAACGGGGGAAGGAAGGGAATAGGTGGTGGGGATGATCACCGGGTGGTTTAGGGAGCCCTTTCGGTGCGGCGGCAGCTGGGACAGATCAAGGGTGGGGGCGAAATGGCCGGACCTCGACGGAGCTCGTCAGGCTTTGCCGTGGTTGCATCGGGGGATGGAATGGGGGAGAGGGTGGTGGGGTGGTCCTAAATCGGGTTGAGTTTACAAAAAATAATATTAGTATTAAAAACCTTAACGACCGATCATGGATTCAATGGTATAGATGAAATTTCCCGCTGTTAGCACCTAGCCATGGTTGGGCTGTTGAATGGGCCATGGGCCTTGGCCTAGTCGGGTGGATACATGGTCCGTTGGTCATCTTGCATAAGAGCACGGAGCATCGGATGGACAGGGAATCAATCAAACAAATTACTAGAACCATTAGGTTTATCCCCTTCTCTAGAATTCCTCACCTACTGTTCATCTTCTTCATCCGATCCCTAGCTTCTAGTGCTGATCTTCCTCCATTTCCCTGCTCCTTCCTCTAATTCTCTTCTATTATCTGCAACCCTGTACCAGGTTGCTAACAATTAGTACCAGCTCTATCGATTCTCGCTTCCTCCACCATGAATTTCCCTATCGAGATCTCTCCTGACACCCAGATCATTCTCGACGAGCTCCAAAAGCTCTTCGGCCAGTTCGAGCAGTTCACCGTGTAGGTGGCCTCCTGGGGCGCCCATGTTTAGACCCAGTCCGACGGAGGCTTCTTCGATGGAGGCGACTCCGACGAGCAGCACTATGAGGTGTCCATCGTCGCCGACAATTGGGGTGGGTTGTTCGAGCAACCTGCCCACATCCTAGAGGAGCCTGCCGCCACCGACACTGCTGGTGGCATCGACACCTCCCTCGAGCTCGCATCCGCTGACCAATTCCGCAACGCGAACACCCTTACCTCCACCGTCGAGTTCACGCTGCTCGATGCCAGCGACGAGCTCATGCTCCAGCTGCCGTGCAGCTCCGAGTCATCTTGCCTCGGCTCCATGCTCGAGTCTGGCATCGCCTGCCTGGAGGCGACCGAGTACGCCTCCACCGACCCCAACACGCCCGGATGCGTCACGCCATCGCCGCCCGTCTCATCTACGGCTACTACGGGGATGCCACACACCACTCCCTCGGTGTGTTGGAGCAGGGCTTGGGCCCCATCGGGCGCATTCCGGCGAAGCTGGCACTGCACAGCCCGGACGACACCTGCGACGCGAAGCTGCAGCGCGTAGAGGAGATGTACCCGCTGCCGTAGCTCAAGGCGCTGCAGGTGGACCTCAATGCGTGGCATGACATCTATGAGCTCGTGTTCGCCTGTGTTGACATGCAGCCGCTCACCAAAGCCCGTGCCGACCCCAACGTCGTCCTAGATACGCTGCGCCAAGTCATCACCAACCCCAAGTTCCCTTCATCCGAGCAGGTTCCACTCTCGATGACCACATCCAGGAGGAGCACTACATGGTGTTGTTCGTGGAGGAAGAAGCCATATCTAGCACCCTGCACAATAGGTGTTTGATGAATTGCCTCACTATCATACCATGTTGTTTTCCACTTCCATTCAGTTACATCTGGGTTGCAGTGATTTGCTGGCAGCATAGGCAATGGCCTCCACCTTCAGAACCCCGATTGGTGAGCTGTGAGGCTGAGCTTCGTCCTCTACCATGGCCGTCGTTTGATGGGGTTGAGAGTACTTGGTCACATCTTTCTCTGGCCATCTCTGGAAACCCCCATGGTATGTCTCAACTCAAAAACACATCAGTCCTGTGGTTCCTGTAGAGCTGTGGAAATGCTTGATGAGACCAGGGAGAATGGTTGTTACTCCTATACTGCATGGTGAATATTTGCTTGATTCTGAGGTGATGACTGTATCTATTCTTAGCATGATAGAATTAGTTCATTATGGTGCTGTACTGACAGTGGTGTTTCTAGTGTGCACATTCTAGTTCATCACAGTATAGCTTATCACCCATGGCATTCAAATCAAATGGTATTATGTTGGATTTCTACATCCACCAAAACATCTCTGGAAATGTCTGAACTTTTGGCTCCAGTTGGTATAGTTTGCAATCCTTGCTATGTTGATATGGCTGATTTTGGCAAATTGGAGGATGAAAAGCCTCAGAAACTAGAAGCTCATGTTGTTTTAGTGCCCTGGGAGTACATGAGGATATACATGCTTGTGGTTGTTTTGATGTCTAATTTCTTGGTCTACGAACAATATCCTGGCCATCCTTCGGGAATTCTGCATTTGAGTATGGATTTTCCAATACAACAAATAGGCTGTTGTTTGCTTCTAAGCTACTCGAGCCAAGGATTTCATGGGGTGATTTCTTGCATTACTCAGCTATTGCACAGCCTGAATTTCATATGCTCCATTGTATCAGCTACTGCATTCCTTGTGGGTTGGTTCAACATATCAGGCTGTTACACTTGCTGTTACCATGGACTTCTAATTTCTTCTTGGTTTTGCTGAGTGGTAGTGCTACAGGCGCTTCCTTATTGCTGGTTTGCTATGCAAGAAGGGTGACTAAAAATTTACTACTGCCTGAGAACAAGGTTGTTGAAGTGACACTTGTTGACAAGAAGGTTTGGTTTGAGTACAACCTATCTCTAGTGCTATCATATTTTAGAAATTTCCATGCTACACCTGGTGCTTCTGGACTGAATTACTTGGAACTAGAAGTGTGTTTGGCAAGCTGTTGTTTTACTCACTGTGTGCCTATGGTATTTTTACCCGTAACGTGGTCTACACAACTGCTAGCTTTGATTAAGTGCTGGGATCCTGGAGCTGCCAACAGATATCTTGATATCAATCTAGACATAGCTGGACATATGACTAGTGTTTATGCAGTTGATAGTACCTGTTATGTTGGTGTGGCAAGCATTAAGATGGCTGGTATTTTGTGTGAGGCTATTCAGGCGGTAACACCACAACACCACGGTGATGGCATGTTGGCTTCACACATCCTATGTACTTGGTCAGCCGATGACATGATTTCTGTGATTTTGTTGGACAAGCAGCTTACAGATCATGGGTGTGTATAAGTTCCTTGTTTTGAAGCCTACTGCGGTGTACTGTATCCTTCATTCAGTGATCAGTCTTTTGTTGCTCAAGTTGATTTGTTCAGCTTAGTGCCATGGGATCCTGGTGGTAGGCAGTTCTTGCTCTCAGTGAATACGGCTGGCTGTGTACTGATTCTAAAGCATGTACAGTGGAAGTGTGGTGGAAATTATCACTGCCAGGCTAAACAAAATTTGTTGTAGCAATTTTTGTCACATGGTGTTCGAGCATGCAGTTCAGCTCTTCGATAGCATGTTCAGTGTTATTGGGAGTAGTACTGGTTGCAGAGTCTGTGAATTTGAACTTCTGCTGGGAATTGATGATGGTATCTATGAGTTCTGTGATGAGATACTCATTGTGCCAGTCTACAGACCCATTCTTCCATGGTGTGAGCTGTCAAGAGTGTTGGAAGCTTGGGCTAGTGTAAGTTGCTGAACTCAGTAACCTCACTACATTGTTGCATACATTCACTACACATCTTCAACGTGGTGGTGGTGCAACAAGTTAGCTTGGTCTCTTTGACATTCTGATTTTGGTTACGACCCACGTGATTATGGTATTGTTAAGACATGTACTTCTACTACCTGGTGTCTCTAAAGATTCTAAAACAGTACAAGCCATGGGTTGCACATTCACACAAGAGCCAAGGCAACAAAAATGGGCCAGTGCCTTCACTACCAGTATCAGCATTGTGAGGATTCTATGCACTGATGGTGGCCTGTATTCAGACAAATAGTTGCAACAGTTTCCTTGGGATCCTGGAGGTTCCAACCTTCTCCATCGGCTTGGGGGAAAGCCGAGTCTTAAGGAGAGGGGAATGTTAGCACCTAGCCATGGTTGGGCTGTTGAATGGGCCATGGGCCTTGGCCTAGTTGGGTGGATACATGGTCCGCTGGTCATCTTGCATAAGAGCACGGAGCATCGGATGGATAGGGAATCAATCAAACAAATTACCAGAACCATCAGGTTTATCCCCTTCTCTAGAATTCCTCACCTACTGTTCATCTTCTTCATCCGATCCCTAACTTCTAGTGCTGATCTGTTGGGAATATGTCCTAGAGCTACATGTAGATGATGATATTCGATTGTATCCATGATTAATAAAGTATTCATTGAATATCCATTATAGACAACTTGTATTGATTGGCGATTGTGTGAATTGTTTATGAAACTCAATTACTTGAATGGTTATTCTAAAGTTGTCCCTAGTCAGCGTTCTTGTGAGAACACACTTGAATATTAGACCAGCACATGTATTAGTTGATGGCTATGTTTCACAAGTCATGGACATGGAGATGTCAACTAATAATGTGGGCACATGTGAAACATGTAGGCTGGACTAACCCGACATGAGAAAGTCCCTATTCACGTCATGTACATTATGTCCTTAGACCTAAGATTGTGGTATGTACTCAAGATGTGAAACGGCCTACTTAGGGACTATCAAACGCTGCTCCGTAACTGTGTAGTTATAAAGGTGGTCTTCGGGTGGTCGGAAAGCATGCTATGAGACATAGACAATCAAGATGGAATTTGCCCCTCTCTACGCGAGAGAGATATCACTGGATCACTCAAGTGATTGGATCAACAAATGCATGGCCATGTTTGGGTTAAGTGTTAACCCACGAGTTAAACCATATATCGAGTGGCAAAGGGAATAACTTGTATGTGATCATAGTGGTTCGTCTGATATGATCTTTGCGTGCACATAGGAGTTGTCACACCTTGCTAGAGGCCGCTGTCAACTATTGGGCGAGTAGGAGTACTCGGCCTATGTCAATGTGTGCGTGAACCCATAGGGTCGCACGCTTAAGGGGCTGGAAGCCTAATTCAGGTTGGACCCGAATTAAATAAGGTTTAGGGTTACTGATGGGCCTCCAACTCTGAGCTCATTGGGGACGTCTATATAAGCAAGGGGTAGGGGCGCGGTCAGGGTTACACACGCCTTTGGCAGCCGCCGTCACCCTCCCCACGCTCGCGCCTTCTGCTCCTCGCGGACCTAGCAGTTCGAAGACGCATCGCTTCTTCCCTGCATGTGTGGGATTCCTCGGAGGTGCTGCATCTGGAGCACTAGGACGAACCGCGCGAGGGGACTGAGGTGACGGACGACCACGCAACTGCACTGCCTGCTGCGACGCGTACGACTACATCAAGTCGTCTTTCGCTGCACATGCGTGTCTAGTGGTAATCTCGTAACTTGTAACTAGCAGTAGATCCTGGTTTATGAGGTCGAAAAGTTTTGTTTTTTGGCTACTGTAGCACCCTCATAACCCTATATGATCTTCCTCCAATTCCCTGCTCCTTCCTCTCAACCATAAGCGGTCAATATCGTCGAATGTATCATTTTTTAATAGAAAATGTACATAAAATGGCAGAGTATATGAACACTATTTCTGTAGCCAGTTATTAGATTATTTTCTTGGAATACTAGAAAAGTAACTTATATTTAAAAATGTGGACAAGGAAGACATGGTAAACTCTATATATATCGATATTTTTTAATTTTCCTACTTTTTTACTTTGATAGTGAGGATGGACAAATAACGGCTGAAGTGCTTGATCTAGAATAGTCCCATAAGATGAGGGCTTGGATGCAAAAAAAATACTAGAGGACGACGGATATCTAGCCGCATACCGTAGCACACAGCAACACGTGATGACTCAACCCACACCAAACCATGGCAATTAGCTATAGTCCGGTTTAGCTCCAATCATCTTTCGTCTTCTTGTGCCGTGCCGACTAGAGACGTGTGGCATGTTACTTTCACTCCCTATATGGCTGCATGTGTCGATGCACATACACGCCACTCGGCGTCTCTCTATCATGTGTCGATGCACATACACGCCACTCGGCGTCTCTCTATCGATCTATATGCATCTCTATCTCTAGTTCGCCACGCGGGCAGCATACAGCCCTGACGTCCATGCCATCAGCTGCTCTAAGATTCTTTCTTTTCTTTCTGTTAGTTTGTTACTGTCCTCTATGGTAGTAACTCTTTTTTAAGTGCTTCCATAAATTTCTGTTCGTCTATTAGTGTGTTTGTGTCTTCTTGTTACTAGTAACTTTTTAATTTCTCCTATAGCTTGGACCCCGTTGAAGGTTGCCATTGTTGGGAATATTTAGTTTAGGGACCAGAGGGTTGCGCAAATGAATGGTGGCTTGGCGGCCGCACTTGTGCAGAGGCATGGGTGGTTTGCGGGCTGGGCGCTGGCGCATGTGAGTGATGGCCACCAGGGGAAGGCCACAAAGAAAAAACAAAGATGACTAACCTTCATACAGTCAGGACCTGGACCTCACCATTTGGACACATCTGAGGCCTGCTACTCTATCGCAACCGCGCGCAAGCTTATACGTATCGCAACCGCGCAAGCGTTTACGTGTACGCGTACGTCGGACCAATTTATTGCAAACCAGAGCCTCTCTATCTGGTGCTGGACAAGGCAATTTACTACTACGTATATACGTACAGAACCCAACAAGTAACACACCGTCTGCATATGTACAACTCTCTCGCCTTTCAGCCTTGATCAACAGTGTTTTTCTCTCATAATAAATCAGCATCAATCGAAATTAGCTAGCCTCTGCCGCTACAACACACAAGCCCTACACGTACCGCGTCGGCGTCAGGAAGACACGTTAACGTCATCGCCCACCACCTAGGTGTTTCCGTGTCTGCCGTTGCAAATTTGGAACTGTACCCTTACCCTGTACCATACCCGTACAGCTTGTGCATGTGCCTGCGCTTGACGCTGCATATATGCACGGGCATGAACAACCTTGAGTACGTAGGCCTGGAAAAGAACAGCAACCATGCATGGCGACTACCAGCAATTCGATGGCCTGGATTTTTCATGCATTTCGACTGCTTTCTTGCGTGAGGCTACTGTGATCAAAATTTGTAGTGAACCGGGTCCAATTCCAAGCTGTGGAAGAAATTAAAAAGCTACTACTAGAAGACACTAACAGAAGAACATAAATTTTTGGAACCACATAAAGAAGAGTGACTAATGCTACCACTAGAGGGTAGTAACATATACTAACAGAAAGAAGAAGAAAAAAAGACAGGCAAACTGACATGGTAGTGGACGATTTCATTGTATCTAGTAGTGGCAGATGGCAGCCATGCACGCTCATCGCGTCTAGTAGGGGCAGATGGGAGCCATGCATGCACGCTCATCGCGTCTAGTAGATGCAGATGGCAGCCATGCAAGTTCATCGCATCTAACAGCGGCAGATGGCAGCCATGCACGCTCATCGTGTCTAGTAGTGGCAGATGGTAGCTATGCATGCTCATCACGTCTAGTAGCGGCAAATGGCAGTCATGCATGAAGGGGAAGTAACGCCACCGCATCTCTAGTCACCACGCCATATGAAGAAGATGAAGGTTATAGCTACACTGGATTGTAGCTAATCGTTACCATGGTTTGGTGTGGGTTGAGTCGGTGTGTTGTTGTGTGTTGCGGCCTGCGACGGGATCCGTCGTCCTCCGGTATGTTTTTTGCTTCAAAGCCCTTGTCTTGTGAGAGTATTCCTAATCATGTACTTCAGTTTACCATGTTCACCACCAAACTAAAAAAAGTAGGAAATCAAAAATTAATATCCATATATTAAGATTACCATGCTTGCCAGTCCACTTTTTTGAGATATAAATTATTTCTAGTGTTCCAAAATAACCTAACAAGTGATAGGAATTATGTTCATATATTCTATGCCATTTTATGTACCTATTCTACTAAAAGAAATTATATGTCTAACGACATGGATCGCTTATTGTGTTATATAAGCTTGAACTAATTCTTCGCGATGATTGAGGCTAACGGCAATGTGACCATAAGGGAAATGGCTATGCCCTTGAATCCATGATTGGTCGTTTTCATATACACAACAAGAGCATCTAACCTATTTTCCGCTAATTTTGGAAATGTTGCGGAACATAGAGCTAACATGCCTGACATAGTAAGAACATGACTACGTTACAACGAGGCAGCCGCCTAAGCCTCGGAATCATGAACGGTCTTTGTCGTATTCCACATCCTATAACGAGAACATAACGTGTGGTCTGCCAATTTCAGAAACTTTGCAGACCGTGGAGCTAATATAACATGACATAGTTATTACTAAGACCGTTTTGCCTCGATCATGCAAAACCGATGCTAGAGGTGCACTTAACGACAACTAAACAATTCCCCGCCATGTGCTCTCGTTGCATCGGGTTAGTAAATGTAGCAAAAGAAATGTGTTACTACATTGATCCGAGCAAACTTTCCTACCACGACATCGCTAGGTAGCATGGTTTCCCATGCTAAATATAACGTATGAAACATGTGTTGATAAGACATAGGCTAGCCACTTTGGCGGGAGTTTTTGAGCAACACTGCTCTAGTTCCGCTATGGCTCTAGATGTATCTCTACCAAATGACAGAACGAGACACGACTCATCGAGTGAAGCTCCTCTAAATGCGGGAGTCATTTTTAAACTGTAGAGGTGAAGTATCCATTTGATCGTGGATTTTCCTGCTAAAAAGAGGGCCATCTTCTTCTATAGCCGGTTTTTTTTATTTTTATACACCATGATGATTTAATTGCTCTATAAATGTTGCATTTTTTACTACCTCATGCTCACTGCCTATTTCCACCATTTCTCCAGTTAAGTGGTTTTTATTTTCTCCAAAAGCTCATAATAATAATAATTACCGGCTTGGTGGAATTAACATAGGGACCTGTTTCTAAAATTAGAATTCTCAACAGAAACACAGCAAACCGGCGTGCCAGAGCCTATATAAATCGTGCTGTGGGTAGTGATCTTTCCCACAACACAACACCATTTGAGAACGGTAGAAGAGCCTGAGCCTTCTCCTTCTCAAGAAGAGAACAAGAAAGCCAAAAGGGCTTCCTTCCTTCTGCTGCAGGGCCCTCTGCTCCACGGCAAGGAGCCTTTCCACGGCCATGACCTGTGAACCTTAGGTTCTTCTCTGGCAGCTCCCCGAACAGCAGCACCACCACCAGCCAGGAAGCAACAACGCCAACGTCAAACTCCCCAACCTTGGGTTCTTCTCTGGGAACAGCGGTGGCTGGTCTGGCGGACGCGCGCCTTCTCATCCAAGATCAATTCAATGGCGGCGCCGGCATAGAGCAGAGGGCCCTGGCTGCCTGACGCGCCACCGCTGTTTCTAGAGAAGAATCCCAGGTAGGCGTTGATGTTGCTTGGCTGGTACTGCTGCTGATCGGGAAGATGCATAAAGGGCATGCATGTAAGGGTACTGTGCCTTGCCATGGAGCTGAGGGCCTAGGCTGCGTTCCAAGTGATCACCGCTGTCCACAGTAAACACTTTAAAACTTAATAGCCATGCTATGGTATTTTTCTCATAATAATTTCTCTCATAACAAAAACATTAACTTTATGAGCCGTAGAAACCATGAGACGAACAAGTCTTTAGGTGCAGGAGCACAGTCTAATAGAAGTTTGACGCCAGAGAACAGGAGCAAGAGTACGATGGCAGCATGACGTGGTCAAATGTAGCAGCACTGCTGAACGCGCACGGCCACCATCATGGCCACCACCAATAGAAGGCAGGTAGGGGAACCGATCGGCCGGACTGTTGATTCTAGTAGAGATTGAGTTATATTAAGCTCCCTCCTAAGTCCTATCCTTGTCGGCACTTTTTTAGGTTCAGAGTGTTGCTGCAGCAGCTTACATGCAAAAGGTGGCAGGCATGCTTTGACCTCGTCATTTTGCAGAGGGACATGCATGGCGTGAGGAACTCTGCTGCTGGGGAAGACCGTACCTGCATGTGTGTTCAACTGAAGTCACTAAAAGGACCCCTGATGCTTAGACAAGTCACACGGTTTTAGGGTCACCTTGATTAGGCTCCTATATACTGAGAGATCTCTCAACGATGCAACTTTGACACGTGAACAAACCTCGCGATACACGCAATCTGCTTGCTGAAGATGACAATCTCAGTTTGTTGCTAAATGATGCTTTTTAATAAAGGAAATTGTATTTCTGGCTTCAGTCATCCTCTTTTAAGAATGCATCATAAGACATTAGTTTCACATCGAGGCGGTGGTAGTACTATACCATGCAAGCATTCCTAAGAATAAGGATAGAAAAATGCATCACGATCTTTAGACTTGTCTATACATGGGCATGTGTGATATTTCGATTTTGGAAGAAGATTGCACCCACAGCCATCTTGCTACGACAGAGTATGTTAGTGTACTAAACGGTTAATCCATTATGGAGAAGTGGGGCAGATTGGTTCAATTTATAATGTGGCTATTGTGTATGCCTATTATGAGTTTCTGTATGAAAGGTGAAAAGCAACATGTACGACCTCACACACGCGACATGACCCCGAACAGGCTTGGATCGATGGCCGGTCCATGACATGAATGATGTGACGTCGTTTTAGCTCCAAACTCAAAATGAGAATGGTGAGAGTAGGAGACGACTGATCAAGGGAAGAAAGAGAAGCGAACTAGTGGCGGACGACAGGGAAGACACTGAGAGATGAAAGAAAGAGTTTTTACCACTTTTAGTACAAGGCATATATAGATTAGATTACAGAAAGATGAGATCGAACGGCCAGTCCATGACAGGAATGGTGCGATATTGTTGCAGCTTGAAAGTCAAAGTGAGAAAGGTGTAAGAGCGAGGAATAATGGACCAAGAGATAGGAGTGTGGGTGTGGTGGACGGATGGGAGAGAGAGCGAGAGAAGAATGAATTTATTAAGAAGAAACTTGTTTTAGGATAGTGATGTACAGTACTATCTCTTGAAGATGCTAACAGAATAAGGCCATGTGTGTTCATAGGCGTGGCCAGCTTTTGTGCCATGTTCCAAAAAGAAAATCACTTTGCAGTTAAGTATTTTTTTGGAATGGGGTTTTTAAGTAGTCTTGTTTTTTTAAAATAAAACAAAAAAGGTAAGAGGTTTCTTTTCACGTACCGCGCTGTTAGTTTGATGTGGGCCAGACCCTGTCATTTTCCAATTAATTTTGGCCCTTTTGTTTGTATGTGCATTCTCCTCTCGGCATCGTGGGCCTCTGCATGTGCACGTACTCGCGTTTCGTGTTCAAATCATGTTTCCATGGAATAAGTAGGCCATGTATGCATAGGTGATTAGTATGTATCAATGAGACGACGCCCACGCAATCACTTTGCACACACCCAGACCTTAACATGTGGACCAAGATAATAAGAGATAAATTTAGAAAAGAGTCTCCGTGCCCCTGCCCCCCGAGCGCCCCCCACCGGGCGACTCGGGGACGGGGGTGACCGTGCCGCCGGCCAGCAGCCCCCTCTCCCTGGCTCCCCCTTCCTCGCAGCGGCGGCGGCGGCCAGCGCCGGTCGTCCTCAAAAAGGGGCTCCGCCGCCTGCCACCCCATCCTCCACCCTCCCCACTCCGGCAAGCCCCCTCCACCCCTTTCCTGCCGGCGACCTCGGTGGCCATGGGGGCCGCCGGACCGGCCGGATCCATGCCCATGGGGGTGGGATCTGGCGGTATGCGGCTTTCGCCCCCATCCCCACCTACCCGGCGTCCCCAGTGCGGGCCACTGGCGGCCATGGCGGGTCGGCGCTCGGGCCGGCGATTGGCGACCGGATCCGGGCCTTTGGAGCCCGGATCTACTCGTCCGCTGGCCACCCCGCCCCCCTCCCCTCCCAGGCGACCTCAGATGATGTCCATGGCGGCGGTGACTGGGAGGCCTGGTGGCGGCGTGCGGGTCTGGCTTCCAGCGGCTGCTGGTAGGCCGACCATGCCAGTAGCGCCATGACCCTCCACCACCCTGATGTGGAGCTTGGAGTTGCTGGTGGTGCTCGGTGTCGCCATGGTGGCGGGGCAGGCGGCGGCGTGTGGCGCTCGAGCTTTGCCATGGCGGCATGGCTGGTGGTGCACGCCGCTCTTCCACCGATCTGCTCTTGGGTTGGGAGGGGATGGCGTCTCCCTTCCGGCGGTGCCTTGCTCTCCCGGAGGTGGTAGGTGGCCGCCTCGTCGGAAGGTGTGATGCGATGGATTCGCTCCACGACTTTCAAAACCTGGGAGAAATCCCTGCCCAGTCTTCCCGGGCCAACGACGATGGCGCATTCACGTCGTTTGCCTTGTTAGAGGCGTCGTTGCAGCGTTCTGTTCGTCGTGACAAGACAGGATCGAAAGACCGGGTGCTCCTTCCTACGCTGTCGGCGTCTGTTGATGTCGATCTCCTTCCTGAAGGCAGCGCTAGAGCACCATGTCTGCTCGTTGATCTCACCTGTGGTCTCCGTGTTCGTCGTGTTGTGCCTAGTGTGCCTCAAGATGCTCTTCTCTTGGTATGTCGTCTGTGATTGTTGTAGCTGTAGTTGGAGCTTGGCCACCCCCACGCAGATGCTTTGCTGCTGGGAGCGCGTTGGCCCCATCCACGGATGCTTTGCCGCGTTGATGATTATGTGTTGTTGTGGTTTCGTGGGGATCCTCCTCACCCGTGGTCCTGTGGCGGTGTCCCTCAGTGACTCGGAGGAGCCAGTGCTTTGCCACCGAGGACGCGTCTCCGGCAGGGTAGGTCGTTGAGGTCGCGGAGGTGGGGACGGATGCTTGGCCATCGAAGTTCGGGCAGATGCTTTGCCGCCGTGTCTTGGTTAGGATTAGACGGATACTTTACTGTCTGGAGTTTGCGGCTACACTCACTGCTAGCTACCTGGATGTTAAGATATTTGTATTAGGTTCAGCTTTCTGGGGTTGTTAGGTGGAGAGTCCCCCCCTCATATTTTTTGCTTTGTGTTTGTGTTGAGGACTTCACAGGTAATCCCTGGATTACCAATAAATCCTCTTGTATCAACTATGTGTAGGTATATTGATCACTCCCCTTCTCTTAAAGTAGCACGAGCATAATGCTCGATTTCGAAAAAAAAGAGAATAAGAGATAGAACAAAATCATAGTCATATCATAGTACATATATATTCCCTAGGTGATAGTGTTCTTCGGAAATCAATGAACTATTCGCCCAACATTCACCCTGGTTCCGGTCCAAGTCTAGTCGACTTCGGTAAGTTAACGATTTAGACTGTGTTAACTATCTATAATATTATGGCGTGTTTAAAGCGTTGCGCCGGTTACAACTAGTACTTGCCAGTTGCCACACATAATAATCAAATAAAATTAATTTGGTTCTAGCAAACTAACTAGTGTGGATATAGTGTTTGATTTCGACCACAAGAGTTTAAAGTTCTAATTTTAGTAGCAAATCTAATTTTTTTAGTAGTAATGTAGCAATTCGCCATTTGTTGTAATGTAGCAATTCGCCATTTGTTCAAGTATACCTGTCACCCACCCCGCCCAGGTGGTACACCTGCCTTGTCTTCCACTTTCAATC
The DNA here is from genome assembly GCA_023333625.1 of Bothriochloa decipiens. Taxonomy (NCBI): domain Eukaryota; kingdom Viridiplantae; phylum Streptophyta; class Magnoliopsida; order Poales; family Poaceae; genus Bothriochloa; species Bothriochloa decipiens. Next base: position 55,015 of record JALGXP010000079.1, read on the forward strand.
CATTAACAATGCAAATCATCTATATAATGCTAGTTGTTTTTGCCGTTCCTTCTTCTTACGTGTCTATCTAATAGTTTTTTTATTGGGTTCTTTTATTACTTTGTCTAATTTCGTCCAGAACCGAACACACTGTAACTCTCCCAAGACAGTACCATTGAGATGGTTTATTAACCCGTTTCTAACCAAAGCATTCTTATGAATCTCTAGCTACGATGTAGATACGAATACGAGAGACGGGTTAAGAAACCATTTGTAGCATGAACCAAGATTTGGTTTTAAAATCACAAATTTTAGTTAAACGTGCAAAAGCGTCAAGAATATTACTTACACCTATATAGTTTAGATTTATTTCCATACGACCCTACCTTATCTTATACTCCAAGATGATCCCTTTTTTATTTATATAATCCGCCTACCGCCTACTACACTCAACAATGTATCCTCTATTCTGCCGAACCTCTAAAATGGTTTCTTGATGTTTAGCACAAGCACACCACTAAGCATATATTCAACGAAGGCCCTAACTATGCTCCTGTACGAGTGAGAAAAACAGAATCTGTGTGAGCAAAAATTTATTATTATTTTCTGAATCTAAACCTTGATTAATTTTTTTAGGGGTAAACCTTGATTCAATTGATTTGGTTTAAGTTTTGATCTTCGTTCTATTTTTTTTTTCTCTCCATCCACATCCACCCCTAAAACGCAGTTTTCGCATGGGCTGGACAGTTGGGCTGTTCAATCCGAAAAGGAAAGTTTCTGACGGCCCATAAACTTGGGCCCGTTCCAGTTGGGCTTACTTCCCGTTCACCGACTTAACAAAAGAGAAAAAATAATAAAATCTCTCGTGGCCTTCTTCTCCCTCGTGCCCCTTCTTCTCTCCTGGCGGCGACGGCTCGGCGAGGCGGCGCGACCTGTCCCCAGGTCTTCTCCGGCGACGAGCATCCACCAGGTGCGTCCCTTCCCTTCCACATCACTCGCCGTTCCTTAATTTCCCTTTCCGCTGTCCGAAACCGAGCACCCCAAACCCTTAGGGCATGTTCGGTTGTTGGGGATTAATTCCAAGTGGAAGAACACAGCTGCGAGCTAGGAGATGCAGGTAGCCTCAGCTGGATTCGTTTCGCCGCACGTAGCCTCTGCAGGTTCTACTGCACATAGCTTCCGCACGGATTCATTCTGGTACCCAAGAGTAGCGGATTAATTCCAGGCAAGCGTGAGCCACGCTCACGTAATTCCACAATCCCTGGAGTATAGCATAATTTGCTTTCACAATCCTGGAGTGAGCTAACTAACACACATTTTACAGAGGAAAGGGCCGGATTGAATCCAGGCATGGTTGGTCACAACCGAACATGCCCTTTGTGAGCTATTTCAATTCAAATTCGAATCTGACCCAAATACACGCATATATGTACCCAAATCCGCCCCAGCTCTTGTGTCACATCGCGATTTGTGTACTTTGCAGGTCGGCCAGAACTGCCGGAGTGGGAATCGGTGAGCAGCTGCAGCCATGTCGGTGGCGGCCGGCGTGAGCGACGCGGCCATCGCGGTGCGCGACAAGCTCCGTGGCAAGATTGGCCAGACCAAGGTGAAAAGGTACTGGCCGGGAAAGGCGCCTGAGTGGGCTGATGACGCCGATGAGGACACCGATCTCAGGACGACGCGGGTTGACAAGGCGTTCCCCAAGGATGATGACGGCGATGTCCCCGCCAAGGATGACCGCCGGCTCCGCCGCCTCGCGGAGACTCGCGCAGAGAACAAGGAGGAGCTGAGGGCAGATCACCGCCGGATCCGGCAGGCAGAGATCGTGTCGACCACGGAGGAGGAGAACGAGAGGCAGGAGGCTGAGTTCGACGAGGAGGATGAGGAGGCACAGGAGGAGAGGAGGAGAAGGATAAGGGAGAGGCAGCTATTGAGGGAGCAGGAGGAGCTGCTTCCTCAGGAAGAGGAGGAGCCGGTGGAGGATGAGGAGTCTGAGGAGGAGTCGGAGTATGAGACGGACTCTGAGGATGAGCAGATGGGCATGGCCATGGTGAAGCCTGTGTTCATACCAAAGTCACAGAGGGACACCATCGCGGAGCGTGAACGGCTGGAGGAGGAGGAGCGGCAGCTTGAGGAGCTAGTCAAGAAGAGGCTGGAGGCTAGGAAGATTGAGACAAGACAGATTGTGGTTGAAGAGATTAGAAAGGAGCAGCACATTGAGAAGGCGCTGAATGAAGAGGCCAACATTGAGGATGTCGATACAGACGACGAGTTGAATGAAGCAGAGGAGTATGAGGCATGGAAGAACAGAGAAATAGCGAGAATTAAGAGGGACAGGGAGGAAAGGGATGCGAGGTTGAAGGAGAAGGAGGAGATCGAGAAGGTCAGGAACATGACTGAGGAGGAGCGTCGAGAGTGGGAGCGGAAGAATCCGAAGCCAAGTCATCAGACGAAACAGAAGTGGAGATTCATGCAGAAGTATTACCACAAAGGTGCTTTCTTCCAGGAAGGTGCTGATGATGTTATCCAGTCAGCTGGTAAAGATGATATCTACACCCGCGATTTCTCTGAACCCACTGGAGAAGATAAAATGGATAAAAGCATCCTGCCCAAGGTCATGCAAGTTAAACATTTCGGGCGCAGCGGCAGAACAAAATGGACACATCTTGTTAATGAGGACACTACAGATTGGAATGCACCGTAAGTACATATGTCTTTCGTATTGTTAGTTACTCTTTTGATATTATTCAGTCGGCTTGTTTATTTTTCTTGCAAGTGCTTTCATTTCTATTTCCTAGTTGAAGTTTGATGGCCTCAAGGCAAATTAATTTTGGATGCTTTTAATTAGGAAGTCCAATGGAGGCCCCCTGACATAACTATTTTAGCTTTTGTGACAGAATTTGACTGCAGTACTTTGATCTGCTAATTCGTTGAAACCTCAAAGCTTAGTACATATTTTTTCAATTGAATTGCTTCGAATATTTTCTGGGACGCTGTATTTTGTTCTTTTAACAGGAAAACATCGTACTGAGTCTGGACTAATTTCTTAATGATTTTTTCAGATGGTCAACAAATGGCCCTCTGCGAGCAAAGTATAATGCAAAAATGGCTGGCATGAATGCACCTATTGCTAAACCAAAGGGAAGTAAGAAGCTGAAGGACTGGGATGCCAAATGAGATGCCAGGTGAGCTGGCATTGTCTAAGCCTTATTACCATACAAGCACTACCTAAGCCAACAAGTGCAAACAATGCTTATGTAGATGCTCCCTTTTCATTTTGACTGCATAAACCATGTGGCCTTTATGTGCTATAATATATTAAAGTGTCCCACTAGTATTTTGTAATGATACGTGAATGATCATTAATATTGCTTTCTTGTGATGTTTTATCAGAAGCGTATCCCATGTATATTTATCAAAAGGGGATTTATCAGTTGCGACCACACATGAATTCAACATATAGTTAATATATTTCTGGGGCTTAACACAAAGTGGACATGCTGCAGGGTGTGGTTGTCCCAGCTTTGATAGTCTATCAGCTGTCCAACAGCAATTGGGGACCTCAGAGCAAATGAAAATCTTGCACCTTAAGGGCCCAAGACTGCCAAATCCTTTCCGTTGAGTGAACCTAGTGGTCCCAAAAAAGAATTCATTATAGGCAGATTTGCTAGAGTAGGTGCCAAAGCTAGTAAGCTTCCAGATATGCTGGTACTGAACATCTGGTTGAAGGTAAATGTTTTCCAAATTTCCCATAACTGGAGATATTCCACTGTGACCGTGACAGAGAGAGGTCCTTCAATATCTCCCACCCAACACCAGATGTCCAAAGTTTCCTGCACCCCTCTCTTTAATATCTCCCACCCAACATCAGATGTCCGAAGTTTCCTGCACCATTCTCTGCTTGATAATTCTTCGATGGATGATTGCAAAAAGATTAGGTGCAATTCCAGCCATAGCCTTTACTTGTATCCATCGATCAAAATTTTTTGATGGAACCTGGCCATACGCAACACACCCAGCACATGAGAGACAGCTCATGGATGCCCAGCCTACCGAACTGAATAATCTATCTTTGAACCCTTCTCCATGAAACCAAACAATTGCCACCATTATCCTGTTCTTGCCCCTTCCAAAGAAACCCTTTTCTTCACTTGTCCATTAGAAAAATAAAGATCATTAAAGAGAGTGGATTGCCCTGACGGAGGCCACGCTGGTGAATAATCTCCTCTCCTGGTTCCTCGTTTACGAGCATGTGCAGAGGAGGTTGCACCAGTGTCCATCCAGAACCCAATTTGATCAAGACTTTCATTCAGCAAAAATTCCCGGGACACTGAATCAAACACCTTTGAAATGTCCAATGTGAGGAATAGATGAGGTTCTTACTATGGATAAACATTTCACAGTTTTGCTGGAATGCTGGATATCTTTCAAAGAATCATTGATTTGGGATAAGATACCGGGGATTGGTTTTCTGGGAGATAACACATATGTCGTCACTCTTTTTATTTTTCTTTTACTTGCGGATTCTGGGAGATGACACATGGTGTCTGCTTGGTGCATCTGGAATGAGATTAGTGCTTACATCTTTGAGGGCACTGCTCCTAGTTTGAACTCGTTCAGAATTTGGAAGGAGCTTCATCAAAGCATTTTGGTCTGGCTTAGCAGTCTTTAGATTTTGGTCTGGCTTGCCCTTCTTTTGTTCTAGTAGCTAGGTTTTCTTTTCTTTTTCTCTATTGTTTTCTTGTTTCTCTTGCGTCAGTGTGTTTTTGGGTTTGGCCACCTTCTTGTTGGCCTTGTTCTCTTGTTTGTTTGGCTTCAGGTTTGCCCCACGGTTCCTGTTAAAGAAAGGAAGCAAATTGTAGATTGAAAAGAGTATTTCCCAAGCATTCAGCTGATGTTTTATCCAAAAATTCTGTCTGCTGAGATGGGGGGTTTTGCAGAATGCTTCCGACAAGCTTCACCTTGAAGAATTATCATAAAACAATTCTGCAGAGGTGGGGGGTAATGATAACAATGACCAACAAGACCTAGTGTCCTTTTGTAGTTTTTGGTGTTATGCTCAAGTGGTTTGCATAGTGCTCTCTGCTCTGTGAGTAACCTGTACTGTGTTGTGCGCTCGCAACCCATCGATCTTGTAACTCAGTCTTTTGGCTTTAACCTTTTTCCAAAAAAAAAGAAAAAAAAGAAGAGGAGATATTATCTTGAATACACCTTACCCGAACAAAGGCTATTTAGTTTTTTTGAATGTAATCCAAGGCTATTTTGTTTACTGAGACCAAGTTGGACAACTTTGGAACCAGTTGATTTGGCAAAGGTGTGAAAAAACTGTGAATTGGGCTTTTACGGTACAAAACCCCTTTAACAGCATCTACCTTTTTAGGCAAAGGCAAGAGAGAGGTAAAAGTGGACCCAATTTGGTGCCACGATAAGTTGAAAAGACCACAGACCCTGCATTATGTCATGGACTCGCTTAATAGTCCAGTGAAGTCGTCTGGACCCGGGGCTTTATCCTGTCGTATCATATCCCTTATTTTCATCTAGACCTTTTCTTTCTTCAGAAAACAAAACTATCTAGAGCTTCAAGATCATGGTGCTGAATATTAAGCTCATTAATTAATTAAGGTCAATGGTGAAATTGCTCTGAACTGGAGTACGCTGCACTTTAGAATAAAAAATTGAATACAGCACACTTCATGCCCTCTTGGCTTATGATGATATGGTCGTCAACTGAGATGAGAGCTTGGCAATGGAAATTTTCCTTTTTTTCTGTAACGAGAGAGACTTCTGATAGAAAAAAGGGAGGTATTAACACCCCCCTTTATGAATAATAGGATTCAGGGATCATGCCGTCCAGAGAGGTACTGAGATTTCATTTTCTTGCGTAAGCAATAACATTTTTCGTCATTAGTCAGTAGATTAGATTAGATAGGCAACAATGTGGATCATAGCTGCTGGCGATGATCCCTAGCTATCTCAATTCGATGAGGATCATAGTAAACTGAATTTTTGATGTTAGTTGCCCACTCTGCACTGACCCCAGCTTACTTGCAGCATTCTGAAATCGTTGGAGCTGGGGCCAAAAACATTGAAAATGAAAGGGACGTAGGCCCCATGTACCGACTTTTGAGGAACAGGAGCTGCCCTGGAGCGACATAGCCACGTGGCCCACGTAGGTCACCATCACCACGGCCCAAGTCGATCGAGACTGATTATTGTGGGTGTAACTTTTAGAATTTGAAGATTACAACTGCAGCAAAATATTGTATGTCCAATAAAATAATGTATGGCAGACTGAGAATGAGAAGCAGATTGTATGTCAAAAGATATTCAGACTTTCAGTATAATGAGAAAATGCCAATCCATTCTCAACCGTGCAAAAGAGATTGGATAATGACTGGACATTTGTCTGGTTCTATCAAATTGCTTCCAGCTGCATAAAATTGTTTATAGGTAACTTTTTCCTCGAATCAAATTTTGAATGTAGTTCATTATTTCTTTTTCCTTGCATAACCCTTTCAAAATGTTTAAAGAAGAACTAAACGATATCGAAATCAGATTCGAAATGGATTTTTGAATCATTGCTCAGAGTAAACTTTATTCCCCACTTATTTAAGATATGCCGGATAACTGGATCTTACCAAAAAAAAAGTCATTCCTCAGATTTGAAAATGTTACCTCTCATTCTAATATGAAGACACCCTTCATGTAACATTAAGCTCATTTTCCTTTCAAGTTGTATATACTATTCAACGCTCACTTTTTCTCTCATGATTGAAGTCATATATATGAAGTCATATGTTTTGCTCAAATTTTGTCATATCTTCACATCCAAACATGCAGCCGCTAAATCATATAGAATACTTGAGAGTTCACCTCCTTAGGCGCCGCGACAGCCTTACGGACCCTCCCTTCACAAGCTGCTGTTTCGTGGGTTAATGGAGTGAACTCTTGTTTCACAAGCTATGCACCTAAAGGTAAGCTTGTTTATATTCATGTAAAAACTTTAAATCTACAAAAAAAAAAACTTTGGACTCTTTGTTCTAGTATATCTAAGAGCATTTCCATCGGTTTCCCAAATAATCTGTGTCCAATATATTTGTATTGGGTTAAGTCCAGTACTATTTTTGTTAATTACTGGGGAGTTGTTATAGTAGGAACTCAATACTAAAATGAAAGGTACAAGTGTGTAGGAAAAAAAATAACTGAAAAGTGATAAAAAAAGGGTGTCCCACGGGAGATATAATTGTCCCTCTATTTGAAGGAAGACGAGTGAAATATTGGCGCCATTGGAAAAAATAATATTATTGGAAAACCAGAAAAATATTATTATAAATATAACAGTTTTATCTTTTATGGGAAATACAGAGGTATTTAGGTAGTGCTCAGAGATTGTTCTATGGTTTATGAAGACGCGGTAGTTGGGTGACATGTGGTTCAGTACAAGTAGTAGTCTTTATTTTAAGTTCATATACTATACAGTTTGTAATCAAGGTTGAGGCAATAAAAAAAAATAGTAGTCTTTATTTTGCAGTTCAGATCTTCAGATTCTTAAGCACTGGATATGAAGTGTGTAGTTCAGATCTCGGTCTTCTCAGTACCATATCGTATGGTGAGAAATTTGATAGAAAAAAAAGATTGCGACGTATTTGCCCTTCTTGACGGGTAGTTGCACTGTGCGGCTAGGAATTCTAGGACACGACGGGATTACGACGGGATGACGATTGCGACGATCCATATTCGCAACCACACATTTTCAAACATGGCGTGCTTGTGCTCCATCGGCCATCACTCGTCACCTGAGTACACCGGTGCACTACATGAGCTTTCAATAGTTTCGCCACAACAAGAACCGGCTCGGATCGATCCCACACTGCCATGCAATGCTGGCCGGCGGAGGAGGCAACCGCAACGTCAGCGGCGGCAGCAACGCCGTGCCCATGCACGTGGTGATGCTCCCGTGGCTCGCCTTCGGCCACATCGTCCCGTTCACGCAGCTCGCGCGGAGGCTGCTGGCCTCCTCCCTTCGCGTCACGTTCCTCACGGCCGCCGGGAACGTCCCGCGCGTCGAGGCCATGCTGTCCGCCGGCGGGGTGGCTGTCATGCCGCTGCGCCTACCTAGTGTGCCGGGGCTTCCCGAGGACGCCGCCAGCACGGCAGACCTCTCGGCCGATGGCGCCGAGCTGCTCAAGGTCGCGCTGAACGCGGCCCGGCCCCAGGTGGCCGGGTTGCTGGCCGAGCTCCGCCCGGACGCCGTACCCACCGCGGGGAATCCTCGACGAGCGCTGGGCCACCTGGCTGTCCGCGTTCCTGGACGGCGCCGTCGTCTTCGCGTCGTTCGGCAGCCAGACGTTCCTAACTCACGCCGCGGCGACGGAGCTCCTCCTGGGCCTCCAGGCCACCGGCCGGCCGCCCGTTCCTCGCCGTGCTCAACACCCCTGACGGCGCGGCGGTCGTCCCGCCGCCGGGGTTCGTGGAGAGGGTGACAGGCAGAGGACTGGTGCACACCGGTTGGGTGCAGCAGCAGCACATCCTGCGCCACCGCAGCGTGGGGTGCTACGTCACCCACGCCGGCTTCAGCTCCGTCGTGGAGTGGATCGTCGCCGGTTGCCGCCTCGTGCTGCTGCCCATGAAGACCGATCAGTTCCTCAATGCGGCGCTGTTTGCGCGCGACCTCCGCGTGGGCGTCGGGGCAGCGCGCCGCGACGAGGACGGCTGGTTCGGTCGCCAGGACGTGTGCGACGCCGTCGCGGCGGCGGTGGCGAACGGATCGAGGGGAAGGGGACGCCAGGAAGTGGGCCAACTTCTTCACGGACGAAACCGTGCAGGGAAGGTTCGCCGACAAGTTCGTGCGGCAGCTCTGGGAGCTCGTCAGCGCGCCTCGAGCTGATTAAACAACCATCAACTGTGATGAACTGATGACTGTTTTGCACTTCGACGTTTTCTTTTCCTTCTCCAAGTTTCATATGTATCTTTCTCAATAAAATAAACATCCAAGTTCGTAAATTAATTCTACAAAAAATATAAACAAAATAAGCCTTGTAATAATCTTGCTAGAACGGCTCCTTTTTTATCATTCATGGCTTGTGACATGTCCGTTAATGTTGGATCCAGCTACAAAACTCGGACAGCACAGACCCAAGTTTTGAGTTGCCAGCAAGGGGGATTTTTTGCAGCCCAGCCCCGAAATTCATTCTCGTGGGGGATTGAACCAAGGTTGCTGGGGCGCCAACCAACTGAGTTTGAGTCCTTTTCGCAAAGCTCATCTTGGTGAACCTGAATCTGAAAACCTGAGCTTGGTTTGGTTTTTTTTTCTTGCCATAGTCATCCGATACACAGCACCCAGCGCATGAGAGAGAGATCATGGATGCCCAACCTGCCATACATGATAGGTCCGTGAACCCTTTGCCATGGAACCAAACAATTGCCACCATTATCTTGTTCTTGACCCTTCCGAAGAAACTCTCTTCTTCTCTTGTCCATTAGAAAAAAAAAAATATGATCATGAGAAAGTGGGTTACCCCGACGGAGCCACACTGGTGAGGTATGTTTGGTACAGCTCACAATAGCTTCATGAGCTGTTGTGAGCTGTTTTGTTTTTTGTCAAACTTTTTCAAAATAGTTTCATGGTTGAAAATAGTTTTCTTCTTCTCTCACAAAAACATTTATATGATTAACTGAAAAAAAGTAGCTTATCTAGCTCTCTTCCTCATGCATGAAACCTGTTTTGCCAAACAATTTAATCAAAACAGCTCACATTTACCTAAAAAGTTGCTCATACCAAACGGGCTCATATCTCCTCTCCTCGTTCCCCATTTATTAGAAGCACGTGCAAAGCCGCATATCTTCACTCTTCAGCTCATATGTATCTTTAGCTCCGTCCACGCCCTATAGTACTTCAGTTGTTCTTTTGTCTCCCTTGCCTCTTTCTATTACGCGGAGCTCTATTTTTTAAGATGTTCATATATGTATTCATGTACTAGTTACATCTTATAGTATAAAACTGCACCATTTTTTTCTTTTTACTATTTTCTCTCTACTTTCATTTTCTTCTCTTCTTCTGATCTAATTGAATCTTATGGCCACAAATCTGCAAAAGTTATAACGAGAAGTTGTGATGATAATTTGTCACGTCACAAGTTATGTACATAAGTTGTGAGTACAGTTTTGTAATTTTCTAGAAATAAAAAGTTATGATTTTTTTCAAAAAAGAAAAATAAAAAAAATTAAGTTGATAAATTATGATGATAAGTAGTTCTGTAAAATACTATGGACATATTTATGTGGAAACTTGTAACGTTTCAACAATGGAAAGTTATGGAAATATTTCTTCCAAAAAAATTATGATGACAAGTTGTTACATAAAAAGTTCTGCATACCAGTTTCATATATAATTTTTCAACTTTCCAAGAAAGGAAAAATACGGGAATTGTGTTGATAAATAGTGTTTCACAAAATGTTATATATAAAGGTCATGTGCATTAGTGCATAACTTTACAACTTTCAAAGAAAATGGTGATGATATTTTTTGCACAAAATTTATAAGTAAAATTGTGAGATTAACTCTATAACTTTCCAAAAATGAAAGGTTGTGGAAATATTTTTTTTCTAAAAAAGGACAACTGCTGGGCTGGTAGGATCACTAATTAGCTAGGTCCAAGAACTACCACGCACGAGAAGAGATTGAACGGTGCACACGAACATTAATAAGTAGGAGGCCAAAAGAGTTTATATATGTACAAGCAAACAAAGGGTGTGGGTTTGTAAAAAAATTATCTTGTTACACTCCTTCTAGATGTTCCAGAAGGTGTAAATTACTATCCCATTGAACCGTTCACTCTGAAATTGGTACCTTCCTTGTTGTCTCTTCCCACCATGCTCTGATCTTGACAGTGTAGGGTTGAGTCTGTGACCGCAGCTCATGGAGGTTTTCCTAGGACATGATCTGGTCCCAAACTACCTTAGCAAAAGGGCAACAGAAGCATAGGTTCTTGATATGACCATTGCAAAGCACACAATGTTTTTGATGTAGCCACCCCTTTTATGTAGATTGTGCGCTGTAAGAATTATGTCATGCACTAGAATCTAAGTAAAGATCTTGCATTTGTTCTCCACTTGGGCTCTACAAATTTGATCACCTCGGAATAGACCAAAGGAGCCTTTGAACTGGATCCAATATACTAAAAACCGGAGTAAACCCCCATCTGAGGTTCATCTCCAGGCATTGGAGTCTCTAACACCCTTCTGGAGGTGCACATCTTGAATCCTCACCATAGGGAGATATCTTCAATGTGGATAGCCAAGGTGATCCTTTCCCTAGGTGAGCTTATCCAATTATTGTTCCATAGCTCATGTTGTATTGTTTTGTTCCTTCTTGAAGAAAACTAAAACAAGTTTGGGGCATAATAATTAATCTAATAATCCTTATTTAATATCATAAATTTTAGTGTTTTATATACTTTAATAAATACATGTGTCTACATGTGTGGTGTGTGATACCATTTAAAATAATATCTATTGACATGATATTTAGTCACTAAAAACAAAGATCCATCTTCGTTAATTAAGCCTATACATCTGTCTATTTTTTTTGGGGGGGGATACATGTGTCTACTTGTGTGGTGTGTGAGATATCATTTCATTTGATCTAGTCTACCCCAATTCATAGAAGAATACAATTGTAGGTGTATTTTTGGTTAAGGTGCCTAAAGTTTGACTAAATATGCAGATAATAATATTAGTGTTTATGACACGAAACAAGTATTGTTTTGATATATCTCATAATAACATATCTAATGATATGCATTTGATACTATAAATTTTAAATTTTTATATTGTTAGTCATGCTCAAGATATATCAGCATGATACTGTGCTGGAGTTACATTCTTTTTTAGATGAAGCTAGAACTACATTTTTTTTCTAGACAGAGGGAGCTCATGCTAAATGTACCTTGTCAAGCCTACTAGGGCCAACTTCTGGAGGAGCTTTGAATATGGGTGATTATCTGCTTTCCTGATGTGCTATCTAGTGACTAGCTTGCCTATGTATTTCTTGCATGTTTATTAGTTACCCAATGTGTCCTTGAATGAATCAATTTCTAGAGTTCCCTTAAGACCAACTTTTTCAAATTTAACTCCTTGAATGAATAAATTTCTAGAGTTCCCTTAAGACCAACTTTTTCAAATTTAACCAAATTTTTTCTTGAAATATAACAATATTTTTGACACCAAATGATGAAATTAAGAAAATATACTTCATACTTTATAGTGTGACTAATGATATTAATTGGATTTTATAAATCTTGGTGTTGTTTCTATAAATCATTTAGTCAAACTTATAAATTTTGCCATAAGCCAACTCTAGATATTGGTTTACTTTTGACTGATGTGGTTGATTGGTCGCTATATAATTCCATCCTTGCGTATTGGGATGGTCACTTCGGTGGCAATCAGATCATGTGCTCGATCTTTGTTGGATCTTGGCATGATCGCTCTTCTACATAAATCCCTGCACCTGATGTGCCTCTTCCTTCACATCTCGGACAAGGTGAGCGTGTCGCTAAGGAAGTAAATGGAGGCAAACCCGTCCAGTATTCATCTGCTGCCTCGAATACATTTCCTGCATCGAATACACCTGTTGCCTTGAACACATTTTTTTTGCTCTATGTTCTCCTGCTTTGACATATTCCTCTATCTCAAAGAGGGTCGTTGCTTTAGTCTTCCACGACAAATATTGGGTGTTCTCAATGGAGGGGCTTGATGGGGATGGGAGCACTAAGGTTGATGTATCATAAATAATCATATTGACTCTAAGGGAGCATAAGGGACCAGTACACAACTTTCGGATAGATTCATCAAGATGGACGAACAGCAAATGCTTGAATGAGTGGATTAATGTGCTTTTAGAGAAGTCGGTTGAAAAGTTGATGTTTCTTAACCTTGGGCATAAGGTGACCTCCATTTTTCCAATTCAGGGTATCTGCAAAGTAAGGAACTTTGAACACTCTTATTTGGCTTCCTCACCATAGACCTTGATCTGTGTTGTTTCAATGACAATGCACTTCAATTGCTTGACTTATTTTTTTTAAACCATGCTTGAATTATTTTAATGTGCTGTCGAGTATACCAAACTCTCTTGGGTTGTCAAGGACTATGTTTCGCTTAAATAGATGAGAGTTCGATATTGTTTCATTGATCTCAAAATCAGTTCAACCTCTTTGGAGCTTCTGCAAACATAGGGAATCGAATCATTATTAAATCTACTCCAAAGTTGCTATATATGTTTTGTTTCTGGAATCACACCCAAGCAAAACCTTGTAGTTGAGAAACAAAAGATTTGTGCATAAATTTCTTTCAAATTTAGTAAAATTTCTTCAAATTTAGTAAAATTTCTTGTATGGATTCTTCAATATATCTATCAACAATGCGCCTTCACTGAAGTTAATCCAGCATCTTGTTGGAATCTTGTCCTTCGCTACTGCCGTGTTGGAGATGAGTGTGGCTGAGGTGGAAAGTTTAACATGGAAGGGAGGGAAGACACTAGAATAGAAAGAGATGGAAGATACTAGAGAGACTAAGGCTTTGCCAAATCTGAGAATGCCCTTTCCTCCTGCCCTTGGGTTCTATTTATAAGGAAAGTGGGAGGAGGCATCTATGTCCATGCCCCTTTCATGAATTTACTAGGAGGACCTCAAATTTGTTAGGCGTTGGGCCTTTTACATGGAGGGAGGTAGGAGCAATTGCCTATACCACAACAATAGCCACTTAGCCACTATGCTTTGGCTGGCACGACAAAACCTTTGCTCGCAAAAGGCCCAAGAGTTCAATTTCCTAGTCTTTCACGGGCCATGATATGATGATGGTGTCCTCGGAGTAGGGAACATTTGGTGGCAAAGGTCGATGGCCATGATACGATGATGATGTCTCATCAATTATGGAGGTCAATGGCCTAGCTCTCCCTTAACTCTGTTGCTTCGAGGGTCTTCGTTGTGCAGGGAGCAACTCTGTACAGCCGAAGTAGTTGTAGTAGTGGAAGTAGCTGTTCTAGCAGTCATGATCGTCAGATGTGGATAGATGTAGGATTTATCATCGAAGGTCAATGAATGATGCATTTGTTGTGGTGGACATAAACGCCTAGTTATCAAAGTTAGTGGGGACATGCCTCCTCAGGCACATGAGCAGCGTCCTAGAATTGGGCAAAAAGATTTACAAATATTTGGCAAGCTAAATGTGAGAAGTTTGGCAAGTTTTGGTAGCCAACCTAATACTTGTAAAAGACATGGCTTGCCAAAACTTGTTTAAATTTTGACCAAGATTATAATGAATAGTGGTATTAATAGTTGTGTCTATTGCAAATCGATTCGTAGAGGCACACACAAGCACAGTAGGAACACAATATGTAGACACAGTATGTAGATAGACACAAATGTAGGGAGGAACGGAAGCTCTTTGTATTATTTCTCTGATTGCTGTTTCACTTGTATTACAAGAAAGAGGTAATGACCTCCTATTTATAGGGCTGGCCATCAAGCCAACAGCAGGCAACAGCTTCATCGGATTCTCCCGTTAATCACTCCCGCGAAAGGCACATCTCCCGAGGTGCACAGTAACCGTGGCATAGGAAGAGAGGTGCACAGTGATGGCACAGGAACCGAGATGGCGCTAATTTCGAGATTCACCCACAAATAATATTTTACAACACTCCCCCTTGGGTGAATCACGTTGTGTATATGCCTCGTTAAAAACTCCCCCAAAAAACCCAGTGGGAAAAAAAGGGTAGGAGAAAAGGGTACATCAACACGCACTTGCCATGTTGCACTTGTTGCCTCGTTAAAAACCTTGTGTGAGAAAACCCAGTGGGATAAAACTTATCAAGGAAAAAAGAGTACAACAGTTAATCTTCAGGATCTAGTCTTCCTGACCAAGTGGTCTTCTGGACCACATTCATGGGCCATCGTTTAGGGAGTTTTCTCCCCCTGAACCCTGCAACACACTAAGTCGTCTCATACCTATTCCATGGACACATCGATGGAAACTAGATGCTGGTAGAGACTTTGTGAATAAATCTGCCAGATTTTCACAAGACTTAGTTTGCAGGATATTTATTTCCCCACTCTTCTGGAGCTCATGAGGATAAAAGAATTTTGGAGCAATATGCTTTGTAAGATTGCTCTTCACATAGCCCATATGCATTTGTGCAACACAAGTGGCGTTATCTTCATACATAACAGTGGGGGAATTGTCAAGACCCAAGCCACATGACTTCTGGATGTGGCTAATTGTCCTTCTGAGCCAAACACATTCACGTGTGGCGTCATAAAGTGCAATTATCTCTGAGTGGTTGGTGGAGGTGGCAACCAAGGTCTGCTTCACAGACTGCCATGAAATGGCTGCACCACCACAGAGAAACACAAAACCAGTCTTAGATCTGGCATTATGTGGGTCAGACATATAGCCAGCATCTACATATCCCACCATGGTTGAGTTTTGGAGAACCATAGGCCAAGATCTTGTGTACCTCATAGGTACCTGAGGATGGTTTTAACGCCAACCCAATGTCTTCTGGTTGGGTTAGCGCTGTACCTTGCCAACAAATTTACCGTGAACGCAATATCAGGCCTCGTGCAGTTCGCTAGGTACATTAGTGCTCCAATGGCACTCAGGTATGGAACTTCAGGTCCCCATACTTTTTATCATCATCCTTTGGCCTAAATGGGTCCTTATCCACTTCCAGGGATCGGACCACCATAGGGGTTCTCAGAGGGTGGCATTTGTCCATATTAAATTTCTCAAGTACCCTCTTTGTGTAAGTAGACTGGTGCACAAACACTCCTTCAGGGAGGTGCTCAAGCTGTAGGCCCAAGAAAAACTTGGTTCTACCCAAGTATTTCATCATGAATTCTTTCTTGAGGTAAGTCGCTGCTTCCTCAATGTCCTTTGTGGTGCCAATGATATTCAAATCATCAACATAGACTGAGATGATGCAGAAACCCTTCGGGGATTTCTTGATGAACACACAGGGACAATCATCATTGTTTGTGTAACCTCTCTTCAAGAGAAAATTACTCAAACGGTTGTAACCCATCCTTCCGGATTGTTTCAACCCATACAACGATCGCTGCAGGAGAATGCTGAACATGTTGTGGTTTTGATCCGGTCCAGGGATCTTGAGTCCTTCAGGGACTCTCATATAGATTTTTGAATTGAGTGACCCATACAAGTATGCGGTCACAACATCCATCAACTGCATTTTTAAATTCAAGTTAGCTACCATAGATATGAGATATCGGAACATTATGCCACTCATAACCAGGGAGTAATTTTCATCGTAATCGATACCGGGTCTCTACATGAACCCTTGTGCCACAAGCCTCGCTTTATATCTTACCACCTGGCCATGTTCATTCCTCTTCCGGAGGAAGACCCATTTGCATCCTACAGGGATGACTTTTGGAGGTGTTGGAACTGTAGGTCCAAAAACCTCACTTTTGTAAGGCGAGTGCAATTCTGCCTCAATTGCTGCTTTCCATTGGTCCCAATCTGAGCACTTTCGGCACTCTATCAGGGACTTTAGTTCTAGATCTGGATCCATTGAATTAGCAATTTTGGAGGCAAAATATATGTCAACAACTGTGGTCTTTATTTTTTATAACTCTCCCGTCTCCACATAATTAGTGGTGATCTCTTCAGGATCGTTCTCCCACTCATTGTGATTTCCCACAACGATTGAGTCGGGGTGTTCTGATCTTCCAATGCGATAGTGTGCGTGTGACGCATTGGGTTTTCCATCTTCAGGATGGGGTCCTTCAGGGATCGACTCGACTTCAGGTTGAGTTGCCTCTTCAGGGGCATTCTCAACTTCGGGTTGAGCTTCTTCAATTGATTCGTTGAGTGATGCAAGTGGCAGTGACTCGTCTTTGCGGACGTCTCCACGGGACCTTATCCTGGGCACCTAGAGGTCTCCCACTCTTCCTAGGATTAGGGGAGGCTATAGAGTTTGTAACCTTCTGGGGTACTTGAACTCTCTCCAGTGCATTTACTGCAAGTATATGCGACCTTGTCACTCTCTTATGATCAGTGAAGGCATCTGGCAGCTCATTTGCAAGACCTTGCAAATGTATGATTCTTTGAACTTCAAGTTCAGATTCACTGGTGTGTGGGTCTAAGGATTGCAACCCAGTTGCATTCCATTCAATTTCTCGGCATTCTTCTAGATGCCTATCTCCCCCTAATGTTGGGAAATGGTCATCGAAGACACAATCAGCGTACCGAGCCGTATGAAGATCCCCAACTTTCAGTGGGGTCCCATTGATGTACGCTGAGGCGGTGGTATTGGCATGTACACAATGCAACCAAATATACACAGATGGGAAATGCTTGGTTCTTTTCCACGCACCAATTGTAGGGGGATGTATCATGATATGCAGTTGGCCTGAGTTGAATTAGTGCTGCAGCATGCAACACCGCATAGCCCCAACAACTGGTTGGCAGCTTACAATTCTGCAACAACAGCCTGGCAATCAACTTAATCCTCTTTATTAAGGACTCAGCTAGACCATTTTGTGTGTGGACATGTGGTATTGAATGCTCTACCTTAATGCCCAAGGCTAAACAATAATCATCAAAACCTTTCGACCTGAACTCACCAGCGTTATCCATCCAAATGGAATGAATGCGGTTATCAAGGAAACTTGCCTTTAGCCTGATTATTTGGGCAATGAGCTTGGAGAAAGCATGGTTTCTCGTGGATAACAGGTCCACATAGCTCCATCTGGTAGATGCATCAATCAGTACCATAAAGTATATGAACGGGCCTGACAGGGGCTGAATAGGTCCACAAATGTCACCTTGTATCCTTTGCAGGAACACTGGTGACTCATCCCTAATCTTCAGGAGGGATAGTCTAGTGATTAGCTTCCCCTTTGCACACGCGGTGCAAATAAAATCTTTGGGATTAGGGAAGCCTTTTACCTCATGGCCAGTAGAATTGTTGATGATTCTATCATCATATTCAACCCAGGATGACCCAATCGGTCATGCCATATTCAAAATGATTCTGTGTTTCTGAATATGGTCTTCATCGCAACATATTCATCTGTAGGTTTTATGTACATGTAGTACAACCCCGATGGCCATGAAGGGAGCTTTTCCACCACTCGTTTCCGGTACCCGTTGAATTTAGTGATGAGTAGGTATTAGGTACCTTGCTCAATCTCGGTTTCTACATGGAAACCATTCGCATGGATATCTTTGAAGCTCAAAAGTGTGCGCTTTGAGTCAGGATACAACAATGCATCCTTCACAAAGATACGAATACCCATGGGAAGAACTAGTGTGGCACTTCTGGTGCCCACAATATGAGCATTGCTTCCGGCAATGGTCATAATATTTTCCTTTTTCTTTCTTAATGTTTGGAAATATCTGGTTTCCCTTAGTATCGTATTGGTGGTGCCACTATCTACAAGACATTTCTCCTCTTCTGCCATAGGGTTCCACAGATCCTGTTGAACACCATAAAACAAAAGTAGACATTCAACATAAAACATATATTATAATAAGATAACATTATAGTTCTTGGGAAACATTGCAATGGTTAGGCCATCTACCATGTTACAAGTGCTCTTCGGGAGCATGAATGGCCAAACCCCATAAGGCTAATACATGGGGACATTGCGCAAGAGTGACATGGTATTGAGGATTACTGCAGGTCCCCATACACATCAATGTCATCAAGAAGGTCATCATCATTTTCGTCCACCTGGACGTCACTACCACTTGCGTTGACAGGTGCGCTGTCGCGCCTCTCAGGTTGAGCTTTAGCCTCAGTGATAAAGATCAATGAGGTGCCTAGGGGTGCAGCATTTGCGGGACCAATGCCCCTTTGTCCCGCATTTGAAGCAAACACCTTGCTCTTCCCCATCACGGTCACCCTTTTCCTTCTTGGGTCCAGATCCACCCTTGGGCTTTCCTTTCCCTTTGCCTTTGAACATGGCACCCTTCTTCCCCTTCCATTTCCTCTTTCCCCGGCCTCATCTACGGTTGCGAGAACTCTCAACAACATTGGCATGCGCTTCAGGCGCAGCCATGGAGCCAGTGGGCCTGGCAGAGTGATTGTTCATGAGAACCTCATTCTGTTGTTCAGCAACAGAAAGCACTTCACTCAGCTTAGAGTACTTAGTGTACTTGACATTTTTGTACTGCTGCTGGAGTACAGTGTTGTGAGGGTGGAAGGTAGACAGGGTCTTCTCGATCATATTGGTATCTATGATCTTCTAGCCACAAAGACACAATTTAATCACAATTCTGTGCAAAGCAGAATTATACGCAGCCAAAGACTTGAAGTCTTAGAAGCGTATGTTGGCCCAGTCTTGTTGCGCTCTCGGGAGCACAATTGTTAGCTGCTGGCTGAAGCGGTCCTTCAAGGACTGCCATAAGACATGGGGATCATCCTCCGTCATATACTCCCACTTTAGGTCTGGGTGGAGATGATGACGTATGAGGTACAACGCATTTGCTTTGTCATGCTTGGTACGCTCATCATTGCCAGCTTCAGGCTGGACAATGGTATGATCGAATTGCTTGCCATCAAGCCTGTTCTGGATGTCGGAAGCCTAAGTGAGGTAGTTGCTGCCGTCAACGGCGAGCATATCGAAATCCCTCTTCGCGATGTCCGACAGCATGATTGTACAAAATATTGTACAAGATCAGCGCATGCCGACATGTAATCTTTAGGATTACAATTATGAATAGTCTTCAGGACTATTTAAAAGTTTCTCAGGCGTAACCTTCAGGGTTACTTTGCAAAAATGATATCCATTGCAATATATGTAAATAGCAATAAATAAATCTATAGGATTTAAATAATTGTGAGGAAATAAATTGCAATGAATACAAACTGCAATATGTAAATTTGCGGGATTAAAATAATTGCAGAAAGTAAATTACAGTAATTAAATAAAGTAATACGCAATAATATAAAATTATAGTGGGCTTCAGGCCACTCATTTTGCATAGAAAACAAATCTGTGCAACCTAATTCGATAATGGACCTCGGGAGCCCACCTGGCGCCCTATCGGCCGGCCTGCTGGGCCTATTGGGGCATCGGCAGTTCCTGGCCGTTCATCAAGATGAACGGTCCATATCAGTTTTAGCCGGGTAAAAAAGGGATGGGTAAAAAACCCTAACCCTAACTCCCCTCATTTCTTTACCTCACTCTCTCTCTTCTTCCCTTCCCACTCAGTCACGAGCAGACAGGGAGACAGGAAAGAGAGGAGGTGGACGTGGCCTGGTGCCCGGTGGCCGGCGCAGCTCGCCCGCTGCTTGGCGCGCGATGGCCAGCGTGGCTTGCCCGCGGTCTGACGCGAGGCGGCCGGCGCGGCTCGCCCGTGGCCTGGTGCGTGGCAGCTGGCGTGACGGTGGCGGGGCCGGAGGCTCCCACGCGCGCGTCCAAGGGCCGGGGCAGGGCGGCGCCCAGGAAGCCGTGGGACGCCGTGCCCAGGCCGGATCTAGGCCGTGCTGGGCCAACGGTGGTGGCCGGTCTAGCGGGACGGCGTGCATCCGTGCCCAGAGGGGCAGCGGCAGCTGGTGGCGGCGGCTGGCTGCACAACCGCGTGCCCTGTGCTTATGCACGCCGCACCTGCTGCGCGAGCGGCGACGGTGCTCGCGGCCTTTGGAGCCAGAGTCGACGATGGTCGGGCAGATGTGGACCTAGGCCCACTGGATCTGAGCTAGGGCCCATGGATTTGGGTTGGGGCTTGCCTGGTCTAGGTGGGGCCCGCTGGATCTGAGCTGCTGAGGCCAAGGTGGCTGCGGCGGTGGCCAATACAAGCCTGCTCATCCTTGCCTGCAGCGTCGGCCTGTGCAGTCCAGCTCATCCGCTCTTATGGCGTTCCGTCGGTCAGATCGGCTCGTCTGCAGGACAGCGGTGACCACGTTCGTGTGCTTCAGGGCAACGTCGTTTTCTTAGAACTTCAGAGCCATCCATGCGTTACCACAAGTGCATGTGTATGCACAGAGGAACCTATTTCCAAACCTTTCTTACCTTCTAGCTCGGTAGAACTCGTGCTGATAACGTGTTATAAATTGATTCATAGAGGCACACACAAGCACAGTAGGAACACAATATGTAGACACAATATGTAGATAGACACAAATATAGGGAGGAACGGGAGCTCTTTGTATTATTTCTCTGATTGTTGTTTCACTTGTACTTATAGGGCTGGCCATCAGGCCAACAGCAGGCAACGGTTTCATCGGATTCTCCCGTTAATCACTCCCGCGATAGGCACATCTCCCGAGGTGCACAGTAACCATGGCACAGGAACTGAGGTGCACAGTAACCGTGGCATAGGAACCGAGGTGCACAGTAACCGTGGCACAGGAACCGAGGTGGCGCTAATTCTGAGATTCATCCACAAATAATATTTTACAACAGTGTCTTTCATATATATAGTTTACTATGAGAATATATATCATAATTAAATAGTCTAATGATACTTATTTGTATCATATTTGTTAATATATTTTATATAACTTTAGTTAAATTTTGGTTTTTTAACCCCGCTAAAAACAGAAGTGCAATCGATCTTCTACATGAAAGTGAAACAAAGCGAATAATTAAGAATTGAGTAAATGGGTAAAACCCCGTGTGTTGCCACTACTGAAAAAGTGCACATCCATGACGTTTTGGTGATGATGATTTAAATTTTGGTCACTGAACTAAGGTCAATAATGACGAAATTACGTATATCTTCATGGATGATTGGTTTGGTCGTCAACCCCTTTGTTCATCTTTGATGAATCAAAAACGATCGCCATACAAATGCTTTGGACATGACGAAATTATGCATATCTTCATGGATGATTGGTTTCCGTCAACCCCTTTGTTCATCCGTGATGAATTGAAAACAATCATCATACAAATGCTTTGGACATCGTCATAAATGTGAAAGTTAGTATAGTTCCACCGTTGAGGTCCCACCTGTTAGTTTTTTTTAATCATAACAGTGAAATTTGTTGCAAAAAATGTGCGGTACCTAGGAATCAAACCTGGCACCTTCAAACTAAGCGCCAACTCGGCTAACCATCAGGCTACAAGGTAGGACGTGTTTAGAGGCGCCAACGATATCTTCTTATTATAATTTTTGAATAAGCAATATGACATGCCGCCCAGATCTTCCCCTCAATTGCGCCCAGATCCATTTCACTTGCAGCGGCAGCCGCCGCCGCCACCGTCGGAGCTCCGGCGGACCTCTCCGCCGTCCAGGTCTGGCGTTCCGCTCAAGCGCGCATCTCCTACGGGACGCTCCTACTACAAGCTTGGCCTACCTCCTCCGGCATGCTTTGGGTTAGCTGCTCCGGCGCGCGTGTACATTGCTCCAGCGTGCACCATGCCACAGTGGGGAGCATCGTAGGCGGGCGATGAGAAGGGTTGATACAGCACCTAACCCTTCTCCGTCTGCTAGTTCCATCATTGGGTCAAGCGGCAGCCAGCTGAGAGCTCGGGGTGCACAGGTATTGTTCTCTCCCATTGTCTGCAACCGATGGCATTTTTGTTTATACAAGGCTAATTAGAGGTAATTTTTGTTGCATTAAGTAGATGGACAGAAGGTGGATTCATGCTACTCAATTCAGCGATGACTTCAACAATGGTGTTGTTTAGTTTATGTGTTTTATTCGAGATAGATTCAATGCGGATGATGTTATACCCTGCCCGTGTCGTAACTGTCTGAATCGATCTTCATTGAGTCAGAGAGACGTGCATAACCATGTCTATCTCCTTGGACGGTCAGCTACATATACTCGGTGTGTACACCATGGAGAACCATTTGATGTTGAGATTGTGGAATATGTAAATGATGCAGATGAATCTGAACATCTAGGTGATGTGTTGGATGTGAGTCAACCTGACGATGAAAATGATCTGGGTACGATAGAGATGCTTGCAGACTTGTACATAGCTATAGAAAAAGATGGAGGAGAGCATATGTTTGTGAAACTTATTGAAGATGCAAAGCATGCTCTTTGTCCAGGTTCTGCTCAGTCAAGGTTCTCTTTTCGAGTCAGGATGCTCCATATCAAATCTTCCTATAGGATCAGCAACATAGGATTCAGTGCAATATTGAAGTTGTTGTCAAAGTCATTCCCTAATACAGGTCTTCCAGATTCATATGACAAAGCAAATAGGTATCTTAAAGAATTAGGCCTTGGATATGAGGTAATAGATGTTTGTGACAATAATTGTGTGTTGTTTCATGGAGAACTTAAAAACATGACATCTGCCCAAAATGCAAGGAATCTAGGTGGGTGGATGGAGATGCTACCAAACGGCTTCCAAAGAAGGTGTTGAGGTATTTTCCTCTTATACCCAGGCTGAAGCGGATGTCTACAAACAAAGCAACATCTGAGGAGACCCGATGGCACAAGGAAAGCGGGTGGCTATGCAAAATGAAATGAGCCATCCAGCCGATGGTGATGCCTGGAAAGATTTTGATAAGGAGTTTTTGAGATTCGCTGATGATGCAAGAAACCTAAGGCTTGGTTTAGCTACAGACAAGTTCAATCCATTTGGAAACATGAGCACTAGTTATAGCATGTGGCCTATACTTGTAAAGGTATACAACCTACCTCCATGGTCATGCACCGATGGATCCAACTGCATCATGGCATTGCTCATCCTAGGACCAAAGTCTCCAGGCAAGGACTTTGACATAATTTTACAACCACATATTGAGGATTTGATAAAACTTTAGGAGGGTGTCAAAACTTATGATGCATTCACTGGTTCAAAGTTTGACCTTTGTGCTGCAGTTCTATGGTGCATCCATGATTATCCAGCTTTGGGTGTATTGTCAGGGAGAATTACTAAAGGTTACTATGCATGTATCCATTACAATACAAATCCATTGTCAAGGAGTATTAGGAGGAAGATATGTTACATTGGACACCATCGCTTCCTTCCAATAAATCACAAGTGGCGAAGAAGCTTGGTCTTTGATGGAAATAGTGAAAACTGTGGTGCCCCAAGAAAGTTGAGTGTGGAGGAGATATTGTAGTGCCTAGAGAAGGTAAAAGATGTGTGTCCTGGTAAGCTCATCAACAATGCTGAAGGTACGAAGAAAAGAAAGCGTGGAAAGAAGGATGCTAAGCCAAAGTTGTTTTCCCACAAGTCCATTTTGTGGGAGCTACCTTATTGGAGATTCTTGAAGTTTCCACATAATCTTGATGTGATGCATATAGAGAAGACACGAGCTGATCTACTTGAACAAGAACTAGACACACTGAAGAAGAAAGGTGAAGAAACAGAAGAAACATTGTCCAAGACCCAAGAAGCGGTGCTTAAGACCCAGCAAGAGATGGAGGAATTCAAGAAGAGACAGAAAGAGAATGATCTGATCCTTAAGCGCATCTTGAACCTCAACTCAGGTAATAGAGCTACTTAGCTCATTTGTTCATGTGCTTGCTGGGTTCCTCTTGCAGTGCCCTAGTTGTGGCTTGTGGACTTTGTTGGTTGTCGTCGTCGCTTGTGAACTTATTTACTATTGCTTCAGAACTTGTCTGTGAACCAGTGGTTCCAATGAGGTGAACCAGTTTGAACTTGTGGTTCCCATGTGTCTGGGAACTTTGGTTGTGTAAACAATAAGTTTGTAATGTATGAACCAGTTTGTGGTTAATGTTAGTTTATGCTTAATGTGTATGAACTATGTTCTAGAATGTTTGCTAAGGCTGGGGATGAATGATATAGCAAATGACAAAAATGTGTCGAAATGCGTAGTTTTTTATGACAAAAAACGTCATTGACGTGTGACTCATCATCGTACCACAATAATCCACGTGTCAACTAACAAGAGACACATGTGTCAATCTAGCAGTGTCACACGTGTCAATCTAGCAGTGTCACACGTGTCAATCTAGTAGTGACACACGTGTCAACTAGTTGTCGATCCACGTGTCAACATAACAGCAGCACACGTGTCAACATAACAGTAGCGCATGTGTCAACATCGCAACGCAGCACGTGTCAAAGTCACAGAGAAAACACGTGACAACTTCAGCGCGTAACACGTGGCAACCTCCCATCGGCACACGTGTCGACTTCAGAAGCAAACACGTGTACTCTGAACACCTGCTGAAACAGATCCGTGACGGTGTCAAAATCGTCATGGATGAAATGCTATTCATGACGAAAATCACCAAATCGTCACTAAGTAACTCTAACGTCACGCTTGGAAGATCCCTTGGGTTGTCGGCTTTGCTGCTGGCAACGAGATGGTGGCTCCCTTGCATACAGACCAGGTGCTTCCTGCTGTTGCCAAAACACAACATCCGGTGTCTTCAATGGTGGTTGGTGTCCAACGATCTTTCAGTACTCTTAGTCGGTCTGACAGACGTGTTTTGACGGCATTGTCTTGACGTTGATGGTCATATTCTTGTGGAGTTGACATCACGGAGCAAGTCAATTGTCGCATAGGACTATTCGAGCTCCTTGCTAAGGATGTACTTTCCTTCCATCCATTTCTTTTATTTTAGTTTTTCATGTTGTAAAATTTGGCCTGATGCATTCTCGAAATAGGATGACTGAAGCCGGAAATTAAATTTCCTTTATTAAGAACACTTGGAGAGAGACTATTTTTTGGAGCATCTTTTTGTCTTTGGGCCTAGAAGCATTGTAAATTTGTACATGAACTCATTCTTTTATTTAATTGAAAATAAAAAATTTAGGTAGGGGACTCCCCCGTCGGTTTGGTCAAAAAAATCACAAGGATATCAGGTTTTTACTTTTTAATACATGAATAGAATTTAAAAGTAGTTTATCTCACTGATATGAACTTGAAATTGAATGATTCTTTTTCCAAATATTCCTATAAAAATATTGTCTTCGATCTTATAGCAGCTTGTAATGTAACGAGAGAAGACTTAGATATTGAAACTTAAAAAATTTTAATTGTAGAACAGTTATGGTTTTTCTTTTTAATCTCTGGCCAAAGGCGACTAAGGATAGCGTGTCAGCTCTAAGGCGACCACGGGGCCAGGCCGTGCCCTCGTGCTCGTGGCCTCTCTCCACACCCAAGCACCAATCCCAAAGATTCTTCATCTTCTTCGAAGGTTCAACCTCTTGTCATCCATGACCAAATCTTTGTGTCATGTCAGAAAGGGAAGGATTATGATTTGCTTGCCGGTACATCTAGGAATTAGGAGGAATGGGTTACTGATTTGGATGTCTTGGAGGAAATCACTTCATGTCTCACACACAGTCTGTTGGGCCTATTGCTTGCTTTCGTATCGATTCCTCAAAGTGGACTAATAGTACATATCTGGTGAATTGATTGGATTTGCTCTCCAAAAAATCAGTTCAGAAAATAGATTTGCTCAATTTAGGTCACAATGTCTATACTCTCTTTCCCATTGAGCCTTGAGAGCAAGGATCTCCAGCATTTGAGGATTGTATTTTTCAATGTGAATTTGGACCTCTTATGCTTTAATTACAGCTCATTGCATACACTAGAGTTGTTTTCCTGCACAATTGAAGCCAACAAGCTGTCTTGGATGGTCACTGATTGTCCTAAACCGAAAGAGCTGAAGGTTCTATCGAGCACAGGATATGGGCTTCTATCTCAACAAAAAGTGTTCCTACCTTAAAATTTATCAAGCGTATGACACTTCCCTACCATAAGATCAAGATCAATTTTAATAAGGTGGACATCACTAAGGTATTGTCTTATTTATCCAATATTAATAGTTTCCTTCTAATTTTCTTTGTTTCTACAACTAGTTTGTTTTTCCCTTCATACTGCTATAACTCGTTGTTGACTCAACAATTGTTCAGTTGGGGCTGGTTGGTGTTAGCCTTTTGGCTTGTTTTAGTGATTGTGTTTTTCTTGCAAGCTGTTATCCTATAAGTAGAAGGAAATTGTTGAAGGCTTAGTCCTATTTTATAAAGTTATCAAAGTGTCCCAATGAAATTGTTAAAGGCCTAGGTGAGCCATTGATAGCATGACAAGTGTCCTCCTAGAGAAATATGCCATACTTTATTTTCTATTTATCAAGTTGGGATAGCATGAACAAACTGTATAATCCTCGAAAAGAAATACTAGACTCGTTCATAGTGGAGAAGACCCACTTGCAGAGAAATATTTCATGATAAATATCTTCTCTCCATATCCTTCTAAAACTTCATAGACTTCTCTTTATTTGCCATGAAGTTTACTCTAGATCTTCCATGGCAAATATCTTATTGCATGAATCCTCCAAGTATGCATTGTTGTTTTCAATAGGAGGATTGAGATGCATTTCTTGCCAATTGGTTGCATGTTGTCATTCTACTATGCAGTATATTCCACATGGACCAATGAGTTGACATGTGTTTGATAAAGGCAAGTTCAAGAAGGGGAGCTATGGCATGAATCTCATGCTGCTTAGTATAGTACCACAACTAGGTTATAGGGACATGCTTATTGTGGATGAAACAGAGTTAACAGTTGACACCAAAGCTTCCATTTATCCCCACTTGGATTGCTACCTTGAAGCTTCATATTGTGCAACAGTGGGACAAAATGTATTCTTTTTTAATGTATTGGCGTATGACAACATAAGGTGTAGAATATCATGCTACTGGGAGGGGTTGTAGTGTTGGGGAGATGCATATTCATGGAAATGCAAAGCTTGTGTTAGAGTGAGCACACATTCATACAATTGCTTATGATACACTATAGTTTGTCAAAGCTGCACTCCTATGCCTTCTTGTGTGTGACATTACAAACACATCAATATGACATGCTCATGGTGAAGCTATTCTCATAACTGAAGTGTTGTAATTATCTGGTAGTGATGCTTGTCATGATATATTGTTGATCATTGGGATCCAACTGACATCCATGATAGCAAATTAGGGGAAAGACACATTTCAAGCAGAGAATAATGTCATGAATTTTAACTTAATTTGTAGATTGTGATATTGAACAAAGGTGTAGGGCATTCAAGTAGGCTTCAGCCCATCTGCTGAGAATGGCCAAACTACAAAGGAGTGGAAGCACAACTTTAGGTACAAAGGAGTGTGGAAACACAATTTCAGGAACGGGAGAACCAGAACATTCATGTTTGTCTTGCATTGTACCTCCGTCCCGACTTATTGTTCTTCCTAATCCAAATCCAACTCCCTCTGATTCTTCCCAAATTGTGTGCTTGTTTGTCCTGTTGTTGTGATTTGACAGTCAAGGTTCATGACATGGCGACGCCCCATGCTGCCTGCGGTTTTTGACCTCGGCTCTAGCCACAACCATTGCGATGTCAAATGAGTGATCGACGTGTGATGTCGCATGCACGCTACCAATAAAGCAGAGGGATGAGTGAGTGACGGCCAGAGCCATAGGGCAGATCACTCAAAGTGGGTGAGCAGTGGCCGTAGACGAGGGAAAAAATGTCTGGCGCGCATGACAGAACAGCATTGTCCACACATACATGCATGGCCTTAAGCAGACGTGCACGCATGAAGAGCAGGCGTGTCGATATATATCCTTTTCCTGACATCGTGAGTGGACTACGGTTCAAACACAAGAAAAAAATTAATTGGATCTTTATGTAAGAAAAAACAATTGGATCATTATTACCTCAAGGTGAGATATTAAAATCAAGATAGAACTTACCCCTCTCTATATAAAAAGTCAAGATGGATCACTAATTGGATATTTATGTAACTGGGTAGTTATAAAGATAGTGTTCGGATTTTGTCAGAAACCATGCTATGAGACATAGACAATTAAGATAAAACTTGCCTCTCTCTATGTGAGAGAGATATCACTGGATCACTCAAGTGATTAGATCAACAAAGCATGACCGTGCTTGGGTTAAGTGTTAACCCACGAGTTGGACCAAATATCGTGAGGCAAGGGAAATTGTGGTGCTTTGTCTAATATAATCTTTGCGTGTGCATAGAAGTTGTCACGTCTTGCTAGAGACCGCTGTCAACTATTGGGCGAATAGGAGTATTCGGGCCATGTCTATGTGTGCATGAACCCTATGGGTCACATGTTTAAGGGACTGGAAGCCTAATTCAGATTGGACCCGAATTAGACTAGGCTTAGGGTTACTAATGGGCCTCCAACTCGAGAGCACATTAGGGATGCCTATAGAAGCAAGTGGTAGGGGCGTGGCTAGACCTAAACCACGCCTTTTGGTAGCTGTTGTCGCTCCTCCCACGCTCACGTCTATTGCTCCTCACGGACCTAGCAGTCCGGAGGCACAACGCCTCTTTTCTGTACGTGTGAGATACCTCAGAGGTGCTGCATCTGGAGCACAAGGACGAACTGCAGGAGAGGGATTGACGGACGGATGACCACGCAACTGCATTGCACTGCTACGACACGTATGACTACATTGAGTCATTTTCGCTGCACCTGCGCGTCTAGTGGTAATCCCATGATCTATAACTATCGATAGATCCTGGTTTATGAGGACAAGATTTTGTTTTTTAGCTAGCGTAGCATCCTCACAACCCTTCAAAAGCTTCCTTGGCAAAGGGACTGACGAGTGGACCTTGGAGCCTGCTGTCCCCGAGCCACTCGTTGTGTTGTGTCATGTCGATTGCGTGACCTCGTCGAGGAGATGGTAGACAGCGCCTCACACCCGTCGATCAAAAGAGGTGTTGTGGAGTCTTTGTGTCTACCGTGCTTTGGATGCTCAGCAAGTTGTTTGGGCATTGGCTCAGGTTGTTGCTCGGGGTTGTGGCCACTAGTGTGCTCAAACTTGGCCTTACTCTTTCTCAAAAGAAAAATGTTTGGCCTCACTCCTAGAGGTCATGTGCGAGCATATGATGGTGTCCCCCAAGCGATCTGTGAGATTGGTCGGGGGATCCATCGGTCGAGAACTTCTTACCAAAGACTTAGCATACCCTTATGTTTGACTCTTGTCAGTTTGTTTGATAGTTTCTACGTGACATGTACCGTTTTGTTACTCTTCCCCAATGCCCTTCCTCCGTGACCTTTTGGGGACTTTATTCGTTGTATGCTATCAGTCTTTTTGCTCAATAAGTTTAAGTAGGTGGAGCTTTGCTCCGGCGAATTGATAAAAAAAAAAATATTTACCCCTGCCTCTGAGATCAACACGGAATTGTGTGATCACAAAATCCACAGCCTGTTTCCACTAAGTGGAGGCGTAGAGACAGCCAATTGGGTCTTCTCTGATCTGCAAGATAGGCTATGAATTAAGAAAAAGGCTAGAACTGAAGTCAGAAATAGAGTTCCAAAAGTGCATCAAGGCTCAATATTATCACTGTAGCTTTTCCTATTAAATAATTTTAAGATGTTTTTTTCATTTGCTACTAGATATTTTGTTTGCGAGATTGTCTTGTATACAATAGCAATTTGCTACCAGAAATAGAATAATAGTACAAAGCATTGTTAAACCTAAAGATGAACATCTAGGAAGCGCTGCCAGCTTTTCCCAAGAACTTCTTCCTCCTCTTTTTGTCCAAACGTGAGGACTTTCTAATCATCTGTTGTTTTCTTCTGAGTATCTTCGGAAATCTACTATTATGGAACCTAGGAACCCACGTGCTTAAATTATAGCAGTAGCAATCAGTTTCCACTTCTAAAACTGATAACATTTTTAACATCCATGGACTACAGTGTGTCACCACAGCGAGTAATACCACGACAGAATTAACCGCACCTCAGTTTAATTTACACGTCTACATCAAATTATAAGTCATTTGGAACTTTTTTGAGAGTCAAACTGTAAAATTGTTAACTTTTCGAAGCCAACTCGAATCGAGGTCTGACTCAATCCCTACTTGGACCGGGAACCAGACGATCGACACGATATAAGCAGAGGCAGAGCAGATCATCCCCTCCCTGTGTCCCTGGTAAGATTTGCTCCATCATCTCGTTCGATCCATCCCGTGTTCATCCATCGTACGCCGCCCGCCGCCGCCATGTCCTCTCTGGCCGTCAGTGGCCGCCGCAGGAGCCGCGACTGGTTGCACATGGATGACACAGTCGCTGCTTCCGATGCTCCAGCTGTTGGCTACCGTTGGGTTCGGGTGGCTATGCCGGTGCTCGTCGATGGCGAGATGACGTTCCACGAGGTCGATTACCAGATGCCATTGCCACGCCGCGACTATGACGACATGGACTACCTCCGGCGGAGGTTTGAAGAGCGGGCGGAGATGAATTGGGTTTACCACATCCAAGACCGCAAGCGTGCTCGAGCCGCCGCCTGCAGCGACAACGACGCCATCCGGCGGTGTCTGCGGGAGGCGCGGGCCGGCGACGCCAGGATGCTGGAGGAGTGCGCCGTGTGCCTACAGGATTTCGACGCGAGCGCCAAGGAGGCGCTTAGGGTGATGCCGTCGTGCTCCCACGCCTTCCACCCGGACTGTATCTTGAGCTGGCTCCGGGTGAAAGCTATCTGCCCGATGTGTCGTCAAGCACTGCCCACGCAGCAGGATAAAGATCAAGACTCTGAGGATGAAGACGACTCCGACGAAGACGACGACACTGACGGTGTAGATTATCAGTAGGAGAGCACACCGGCGGTGCCAGATCCAGAGGAGCCTTAGACAATTAGATCTGCTTGCAACAAACAATTGTAGAGTGTGTTTGCAGCTGTTGCCAAATGTACATGTACCCAAGCAACATTATCTATCAGCAGTTCCTTGATCTGCTCTACTACTTGTAGCAGAGTAGCACTGATAATATTATTATTCTTAAAAAGAGGGATTTGATGTGTTTATCTTTCTTCTTTCAGTGTAAATAAAACTAAACATTATCTGGCAGTTTTGCAACGTCATTTAAGTGACATACTGGCCCATTCTGTTACACAAATCTTTCATGTTTGGTCAAAATCTGATCAAACTTTTGAAACTTGTTAAACATTAATTACTAGCTTTCATCAAAAACAAAAAATTAGTTCCACACCAAATCCCTCCACTATAATAGCCATAGCAAACATCCCATCACTAGCTCAAAACTTATTTCACAAAATCCGTAAGGTCCATAGATAGATCACACTCCATGCCCTAACTTGCGTTCAAACTTTGAACTTAGATCACACCCCATTCCCTAACTTAGTTCAAACATTGAAATCAAGAAACTCAACCAAATAATGCACAAGAGGCTCGGAACAACCAATAGTTAACTAATGATTGCCAGTGGCCCATTACTTGCATTGCAATGTGTTCAGAAGGAAATATGGATAATTTACATTTGCCAACAGCCTAAACTGAACCTAAAGAAACAAATCTGTTGGCATCTTGAGCCACATCAAGATACTCCAGTACACACTCAGGCAAGATCTGAGCACCCAAACATCAACCTCAGGACCTCAAGCAACAATACGTTACTGGGACCCATTCTTCTTCATCCTCAGAAAGTTAACTAATGTGATTCTGGAGGGAACACCCGTGCCCTGCCTCTTCTTGATGGTGGTTGTCTTCCAAGGCCTCCCATCTCTGACACTGCTTGTGGTCGTCGAGGTCACGTTGTAGAACTGCCATAGACAAAGCCAGTCAGCACTATCTGTTTAAGCGAGAAACTATGTTCTTCACGATGAAGCTGTTGGATTTTCTTCAACTTGGGAAGATACTGACCTCACAAACACCATGCAGAAGCAGCCTCTGAAATGGATCCTGGACATTCAGCATAAGCACATCCTTGTCACTAGTGTCTTCAATGAAGGCCCTAACTCTTTCCTGCAAACATGAAAAGGCAGAAGCAAGGTGTTGTGAGCAACTGACAAGCTGGATCAAATCAGCTGGACAAATAGTTGGTACAAGTGGCGTAAATGAAGTTAATAAAACCATAATTCTAACAAGTAGAAAAGAAAACTCAGGTCCAGTTTCTAGTGAGCAAAAGAATTTCAGTTATCCAGTATTGATACCAACATTTGAAACTCGTAAATTAGCACAAGGTGGAAATAAAGTAGTTACATGGCTTTGGAGAATAAACACCCAAAATATTTCTTTAACACAGCATATGAACCATAGATATGATTGTAAGAAAGAAATCTCTGCTTTTACAAGCATAGTGTTAAACTGGTATATTATTTTATACTGGAAACATAACAGCTATTAAATAAAAAAGGGCGTACCCAGTGCCGTAGGCTCCCGCGCTGTGCGAGGTCTGCGGAAGGGATTTCTGCGCCAAGCCATACCCGCACATAATGTGCGGAGGCCGGGGCTATTGATGAATTATCTACATGTGCTTACATAGCAGGTACAGGCATATACAAATACATAAACTAATTAGCTATGATCCATTATAATTATTTCAATAAACAGAAGTCCAAACTTGAGGAAAGAAGGCAGTACTTCATATATTTCAAGAAGATCGGGAAGGAAATTTCTCTTTATTGCTTCCCTAGTTTGGCGATCTATCCGATGCCAGGCATTCAGCGCAATCAATTCCCCTTCGTCCACATGATTCCTGGTTTTTTGGGATGATCCTTTCATATGTTGCATCAATCTTGCCTACAAATAAGAAAAAACTTGCTAAGTACAACTGATCCACAAACTATTGCATGATACAGATCTTATGTCTCAGTTGTTCATTTCACTAAATTATATTGTGGGCAAAGATGAACAGAATGTGGCTAGCAAGAAAGGCATTAACATGCACGTACCTCAGCATCCATGTCAATGCTCCTGAATGCATCCCATTCACCAACACTAGTCCTGCAGAATGCTGACAAGGGTACTTCCTCACCTGCGTAATCATTACAGTATAAATATAACTCCAAGGTATACACATGAAAAAGATCATGCATGTGATGCCCATGATTAATGAAAGAGTGATTCCACACAAGAATTTGAATGAAGACATCTGATTCATAATAGAAGAGCAACAAACATATGCTTCGACTAAACATTTTTTTTTAGTATTGTAGTCCATGTGGAAGTTTAAAATGGGCATGCTTAACAGAAGACAGTCTCTATGTTTCTTCCACATGCAAACATAGAGCTTTCCTGGTACACCATTACATGAAGCAATGTAACACTTTTGCAACAAACAGAGAAAGCACAAGCATTTCCTGGCTCCAATTTTTTTTTTCCAGTACTGAAGTCCTATTTTTAAAAAAAATTGGCATGCTTAATAAGAGAATATGAATAGATGATCTTTAGGTTCATGTGTAAACACACTGCAGAGCTTTTTCTAGCACAAGTATACATGATGAAGCAATATAAAACATTTACAGCAAGCCATGTAAGTACGACAGCAAAGTTCATTGCCAGGTTAGTAAAATTGCATTAAGAAAAACTAAGGCAGCATCTGGAGTTTACCCCACGGTGGAGGAGCAAAAAGGCCTTTGATTTCTTCAACATGAAGGCGTGGGACAAGCTCAATCAGCAAGCGGTCGTTCATCCACTTTCGTGACCTCCGGTTACTGACCTGTATATACAATAACATTATAATGTGGAAACCATCAACCGGCGAACCCCCAGTATCACAAAAAAAAAATGTTTCATTTATATCAAACTTATGTTCCATTTACATTTACATAAAATATGTGATTTTGCACAGTTTCTTTTTTTTTTTGTCATATCACACAGGAGATGGACAGGAGAATTTTGACATTAAGATAAGAAATGCATCACAGAAGAAAAAGGGTGGCAAGAGGTACAGAAAGAAAACACAATCAGGATGAGCATTCTCACCCTGGTGGCCATGTCCTCGAGGAGTTCAATCTTCCTCTCGATCAGCTGCGAGCGCGACTTGGCGCCATCGCCTGCGTCCACACGCCACAATTTTCAGTAAAAGACCGGTCCAATTCGGGGGGGGGGTGTGGGGTGTGGTGGGGGGCGCGCGTGGCAAAATCCGCAGCGCCATCCGCCATCAGAGAGAGTGGCGGTAAAGGCGTTACCTTTGGCAGGGGTATCAAACAGGGAGGAGTAGAACTCCTCCTCCCTCCGCACCAGATCGGCGCTCGCCATGGCTGCAAACCTTCTCTCCCGCACGTCACAATCCCCGGTTCCCGTAAGCTCTGCGCCTGTCGATGCGGTCCCCGGTGGTCGGGCAACCCAGCCGCAGCGGAGGTTGGAGGGAGGGGAAGGTCGGGCTGGGCGTCGGAGGACGCGAGATCGGTCGACGGCGATGCTCCGGCGGCGGCAGGTGCGCGTTGTGGGATCGGGGCGATTGGATTGGGGATTGGAATTTGGGAAGGAGAGATTGTGCGCTATTGATTCCCCGTCACGAGGGCAGGAGGAACGGACTTGGGTTGGGCGAGTTGTCGATGACAGTGGGACCGTCCATCTGTGGGGCCCGCGTGTAAGTCATACGGGTTTCTGCTTTTTTTGGTTGACGTGTTTTAGCCGAGGTCAAGGCAGTTTCCCTGGTAGCCTCTGGTCGGGTCTCTGGAGAAGATTGGCGGCCACGAAACTGGGAAGGATATGCGGATGCGGATGCCAAAACGTTTGGGCCTGGGATCTCATGCGCGCAACTTCCCGCTGATTACATCAACTTCAACTTATGTCTGTTCGCAAGTTACAAAAAGGCAAAGTAGCGCCGTTTGGATTTCCTCAGGTAAAGTTTACCCCACCTCAGTTATAGTCCTAAATAAAGTGGTCTAGAGCTTTGCTAATGTCTAGAGTTAGCTCTAAACTTTATCCCACCTCACATTAGAGATTTATAATTTGAAAAATAAGCTCAAGTATTATGAATCTTTTAGAGCTCTTAAGTTTAGAGGAGGAATCCAAACAGACCCGCGACCGTCGCGTTCTTTGGTAACGGTGCAACCCTGCCCTCCTCTTACCCTCCCTTTCCCCGCGCACCTACGCCACGCCGTAGAGGAAGAAGACGACTGCGAAGTTAGAGTTAGGTTTCCGACCTCTCTACAATGGAGTTCGGGTGGAGGCGATGTGACAGCTGAGTGGGCAGCGGGAGACAAGTGGCTAGGCAAGGTTGGCAGCGGGGTAGAGGGGAGGAGGGGGTCGTGACAGCTGGCAAGCTGTAGTGGTTAGGGTGGGTGGGTTCGAGGACCGAGCTACAGTCGTATAAAAAAAAACACCGGACGTGTGTACATGTTATTTGCAAGCTTGATTTGTCAAAAATGATGCAGTGGCAATGCCCCTAAAATGATCCTTGGGAATATAAACAAACCAATGGTGAAGCTTGAGATGATACAAGCCCTTCCTTTCTTTTCTATTGGGTACTACTATAGAAGAATGGTCTTCCCGCGAATGAAGACGAGATCGACCTCCAGTTCTTTATGAAACTGAAGTGGGCCAGCCTATTTGTATCGAGCCTAGAAAAGTACATTACTATCTCCTTAGCTAGTTTTTCCATCGTATTTTTTATATGGCAATATTTGGAGCCTAACCAAACCTTGCCTCATGTTGCCAGGCAAAGATATCAAATTCGGTTAAATGTTTGGATCTCATGCAGGCTTCCTCACCCTAGAAGGGTACTGATAAAATTATCAGCTGAATAACCAAACTGATCCTTAGTCTTGTAAATTGCCTCGCGTGACTTTTGAATATATAAGGAACTTTAGGAGGTTCTTATCGGATGAGACAACTGTTCAAGTTTGGGAGCAGACTATGTCAGGGAGACAACTATGAGAAGTGGCGGTAACAGTTTGTTGACAAATTGCAGTGGGCTCATCCTTCACACCAAATTTTTATTATTAGCTCATCGTTTGCACCAAATTATGTTACATATAAGTTGTAGCGGTTCCACCTACACAACAAGAGCATCTATCGAGAACGGACGTGTAGTCCAGTGGCAGCGGCTCTAGATGTGAGCGCTGCCCGTCCAAGTTCGATCCCTGATCGGACCAGGGTGTCTCACCGGGGATTTTTTCTCTGAATAAGAACAGTCACCGTTTGGACATGGTTCTAAGCGTTCACCTCTCTCGCGTGAAGCCACAATGGAATCGCGACGTGTCCGTCGTATACGGAGTTAGAGGATTCCGGTGATCTCAAGAAGAACGAGATCTTCAGATCTGAGTGTAGTTGTAGGTTTGGTTGTATACATGTGGTGTGTGTAGTGTACGTGTGTGTGAGTGGGCGTGCGTGTGTATGAACAGCTGTACCCAGATAAGAGGCGTAAAAAAAACAAAAACAAGAGCATCTATAGCCTCGTACGAAGTTAGGAACAACTGCAAACCCAATGTGGACGGATGAAATCTAGCAGACACACGTAACGGCAGATGCCTGACGGCAACTCCTACCAAGGACTAGCATTCGTTCTCATCTGCCGTTTACGTTCACGTGGAAGCCGTTGGCCAGTCGCAGCTCGCAAGCAAGGAAGACGCGCCCACACCGACGGGCATGAGCCCCTGGGCTGGGCCGTTGCTCTGCGCTCGGCCGTGCCGTGCCGTGCCATGCCATGCCATGCCATGCCGCGGCGCACGACGGGACGAGAGACGCCCACGCCGCCACGCACGCAAGCGAACTCCAACTAGACGCTGAGACAAGAATTTATTTAATTATTTTTTATTTTATCCATCCATGCGCTGTTCCCTAGACGGCTCCAAAAGGGCGTCGGGAACACCGAAACCGTTTCGACCTGTATACCCATATCCGTCCGTCCGTCATCCATCCGAAGCGAGCGAAGCCGTCCAAACCATATCTGTCGTGAGCGCGACGCAGCGATTGGCGACCGAGCAGGAGTCCGTCCCCGTCCCGACTCTGCCCAGCCGTCCCCGACGACGGCGACGCATAGCTGTCTCTCGCCTGCCTCTCGATTCCCCCGCCAGCATATACTGCTGCTACAACCGTCTCCTCCTCCTCCGCCACCTCGGCCAGCTACCCGTTGTCTTCGGCTTCGCCTTCCCTTCCACATCCTGCCGCCCACGCAACGCCAGGGATAGGGACCGGACCGGCCGGGGGACTCCAGCCGATCGAGGCAGAAGCAATGGCGCGCGAGGAGCTGGAGCAGTCCACAATGGGCGCCGCCGACGTCCGTCACCAGCCGCCGCCGGCCGGGGGATGCGGCCTCGCCGCCAACCCCGTCGCCGCCGAGTACGCCCACGGTACGTACCGTACGCCGCGCTTCCCCCTCACCTGTCCTCCCGAGTCCGGAATGCATGCGGCGCCGCGCTGTTGCCTGGCCTGGGGTGGGTTGTCAGGCCGGCACTGTCACGATACAGGTTGAGATCGGATTTGTGGCTGGATTGGGGTAATATGGGACGAACTGACGCACTTTATTAATCACGATAACCGAGTTGATACAGAGTTTGCGGCGAACCACGATGAATTGCTTAGGCTATAACTAGATTACTTCTACTCTAAGCTAAGCCTTCTGTTCTTCCTCCCTTCGGACGTCTGGTCCTCTCGTCTTTTATTTCCCTGGCCTCCGCGACGCTCCTTTCCTAGACCGCCTCCGACCGCCTGATGCTTCTCGGCCACTGTCTGCTGGGCCCGGCATGTCAGCTCGTGACAGGCACTCAGACTCAGGCTGCTACCCGCACCCGTCCTGTATATAGTACTTACTATATTGCTACAATACCCAACCGGAGTTGTCCGTGAGGCCTCCGGGGGGTTCCCCGCCGCCGCCGTCGAATTATGCCGACCCCAAGTGCCATTCGAGGCCCCTGGAGGTAGTTGCAAACTGCAATCGGGTCGGCCGTGGGAGCGTCGGCTGCCGAGCCGCACGTGCCGGCGGGTCGCAGCCACGTATCAGCGGATCGCTTGGTTGACCGTCTCTACTTTTTTTTTTTATATGAGATAAGAATAATAAGAATGGAACCGTGGCT
>JALGXP010000782.1:0-22916 GCA_023333625.1 Bothriochloa decipiens
CTAACGCTGTACTCCTCCGTAAACTTTAGTTTACTTTATTTTTTTTTTAGTTTATATATTTAGATACGTATCTAAATAAATAATATATTTATAATAAAATACATTAATTAATAAAATCAAAGTAAACTATAATTTATAACGAAGGAAGTACTAGATAAACACTACTGAATTTGTCTGCCACTCCTCTAATTTGCCGCTTTTTTCAGGATTTGGGGAAGGAAATCCAAATCACTGTATCCTGGTTGGCTGGAAATCATAAACTGATTCGAAGCCAAATGCTATCTCACCTTGGATCCTAGGCCATATACTAAATGCTAGTTAGGTTGAGAAGAATGGCGACCGGAGATGTGTGTATTCCTTCGATTCATCAATAAAGGCGAGTGTCATTCTGAAAATAGCATACAATTGTCAGTCTACATCATCTTAGTTTAAATATAAGATATATACAGAGATATGTTGCCCTTGATTCTGAAAAGCGAGAGGGGGACCTTGCCCTTGATTCTTGGCCACCCACACGACGCATCTCATTACACCGGACAGGACAGGATAGAGGGTCCAGCTCGCTACTGACGGGAACGGGAAGCGACTTTTGCATCACACTCCCTGTCCCTTTCTTTGTCCGGAAGGTAGAGAGAAAACGAGAGCTTCACTGTTGAACCGTGTTACCAATTAATGTTAGCAATCCAGTCACATCTTCCTCAACGTTGTTGACATGGTTTGGTTCAGCCATACAAGCACTAAGCCCGGGTAAGGCGTCTTTGAGACCTGGATATTACCATGGCCGTCAGCTAGTCACATAGCAATACTGCAGGTGTACCTATGCTTCCAATATTTCCTGACAAGTGGTTTATTCATTACAATCTGCATAAGACAGCAATGTCTGCATAGTAACTAAAGTGAAAATACAAGAGCTAGTATCACATCACATACCAAACACCTACAAGTGTTTGTTTAGTGTAACAAAACTTAGGGAAAAGAAACATAGCGACGGTGCCTGGCGGCATCAATTAATACACAGCTACATGGATGGTAAATATACATCTCAGTCGTGAAGGTTCCTCAGGATGATGGGAAGCCCGAACCTGGGCATCATGGTGATGGCTTCCTTGGGCGAATGGACATACTTTGGCGAGAGCTCAAACGAGAACTTCTGAAGGATCATGGCGATACCGATGCGGGCTTCAAGCATCGCGAAGTTCTGGCCGATACAGGCCCTAGGCCCCTGGGAGAAGGACAGCAGGGCATTCGGGCGGTTGCCAGCGGCTTTGGACACGCCGTGCTCGAACCGGACAGGGTTGAACTCGTCGGCA
Organism: Bothriochloa decipiens; assembly: GCA_023333625.1. Taxonomy (NCBI): domain Eukaryota; kingdom Viridiplantae; phylum Streptophyta; class Magnoliopsida; order Poales; family Poaceae; genus Bothriochloa; species Bothriochloa decipiens. The sequence goes on from JALGXP010000782.1 coordinate 1,311, forward strand.
TCTTGGCCCCAGACATCCTTGTCCCTGTGCAGCAGTGCAATTGGTATGGTTAGCATTGTTCCCTTGGGCACCCTTATGCTGCCGAGCTGGATGTCTGAGCCTGTGCCTCTTCTTATCAACGCCACGGCGCTGTAGAGCCTCAGTGACTCGAGGAGAACAATGTTAACCTGAAGAGCAACAGAATGGATATCAATATGTTGACTGGTCATTAATTTGTGCAGTTGGATGGGGGAACCAATTTTAATTGGAGGCTTGATCGGAGCAATGAAAATAAAATTTGCAAGGCCGGTTTACCAGTTTGAGCTTGGTGACCGTGTCCGGATTTGGCACTGCGTTACCACACTCTCTCGCACCTCCTCACCTGGACCATGTTCCTGCTGAGCAGGTACCCCGAGTGGCAGCACAAGCTGAGGGAGGAGGTGCGAGGTGGTGTCCTGCCCCGCGAAGAAGAAGGTCTTGCACTCGTCCACGATCTCCTGGGTGGTGAGCATCAGGTGCCCTTCTTGCTCCAGAGCGCGCGCTTCGAGCATGAGACCGAGCAGATCGTTGCCGTATCCATTGGCGTCCTTCTCCGCAAGGCGCCCTTCGATTATGGCCATGAGCATGCTCCTCACCTTCTTGTCCAGTTCCTCAACTCAGCTGTTCTTGCTCGTTGGCAATTTCAGTTTCCTTCATGCATATATGAAAATGAATTTGGATTGAGTTCATAATTAAGTAGTACTGTGCTGTATTTGCTAAAATCATTGCCTTTACATAAAGTAGCATGCAGGTTGATTAGTTTAATATATAATCAGTGTGTACCTTAGACGACCAGGAGCTGGGATATCAAGCGATGCTGAGACTGTGAATTATTGGAGCTCCTCCTGCGCGGCAAATACCTCTTTGCCCTCCTTGTAGCTGCTCCCGAAGGCCGTGTGGGCGATCACATCCGACGTCAGCTCTGAGAATTCGATGCTGAGATCAATTTCAGCCTCATGGTTGGCGGCCTGCTGTATCTGAGACTGCCATTGCTGCATCATCCGCTGCGCCAAGTCCGCCATGACGACTGACATCGCCTGCGACATGATAATAAAACAAATATGTTAAATCAGCTGTGTACCATACCATCCGCACGGATGCTAGAGAGCAGAACTTTGTTCCCTTAACTAAAAATGCAATTATGTTAAACAAGTCAAGGAATTGAGGGATAAAGTAGTGGAGGTATGGTTGATCTGACATTGGACAGACACAGACCTTGAGCTTGTCGAGGTTGAAGGCCGGGTGCACCACCTTGCGGTGGCGTTTCCAGTCTTCGCCGCGTTTCCAGTCTTCGCCGTTGACGAGAACGAGACCCTTGCCAAGGAGTGCCTCCATGTTAGCGTTCATGTAGTTCTTGGGGAACTGGCCTGTCCTCTCCGCGAGCACCTGTTTCACCAGGTCGATCTCGGCGACGCAGATGGTCGGCACTGAGCCGAACCAGTACAGAAATGTCTTCCCTGAACGACAGACGACACACACATATATGACGCAATTGCAATCAGGAATCAGATAGATATATATAAACATCCTATCATTCGAATAATGTCAAGATGAATATCATTTGCTAATTTATATGCTGTACTACAATATAGATACGCACCGTATTCTGCGACCCATCTGCGGTACTGGGGCTGCACGATGGGGAGGAAGTCATGAGAGCCGGTGTCGAGGACGATCTTGCTCCCGGCGGCTTTCATCCGCTTGATCTCCGGCAGGGAGCCGACGAAGAACTTGTAGCTTGGGCCCCCGATGCCCTGGCCCCTAAACCACCTCGTGGCAGCATAGGGCTTCCACACCAGAAGGAACAGCACTCTGATCAGCAGCGTGGAGACGAGCACGGCCAGGAGGGCACCCAAGACTGATGAACCCATGGAAACATCCACTTTTTTTTATCTGCTGACTGCTGATGCGTTTGCTTGTGTGGCTGTGTACGTATGAGCGAATGAGCTGAAGATTTTTTTTTTTTTGGTTGTGTTGGTGCGTGGTTTGATCCATGGAGTGGAGACTGGACTGGTATATATAGAAATTGGAGGAGCAGCTTATTATTATTTTGCTTTGTGCGATGCTGAGATCAGAACTGACGTCACTACTGAAGATTATATTGAGCTAGGGCTAATAATTAACCACGTGCATAGGCGCATAGCCACAGTACCAGTGACAGCTCTTTCAGAGAAAGTGATCGAGCACACAAGCCTACTATGTACATTAAGTACTTGTTTAATGAGCTCACAAGTGGTGACAGCGAATTACATCGCCAGCAGACGTCCATGTTGAACAGTCCTAGGTATGCAGATGAATTGAACCAGAACCACTAGTCCACTAGAAAACAGTCAGCCTTTCTAGGAAGCCACAGTAATCTCCTGTAACTTTTCTTATTTGGCCTGAGGGACCTCTCCATCTCTCTATCCAAGTGAGTCCCAGTGAAAACGGATCAGATACGAACGGATATCAGTCATATCATATTTGTTTTCATATTTAGGCCCGGATTCGGATTCGAATACGTATAGTGTCAACCATGCCGGATAAGATATGATTGGGTGTCGACATCATAAATATGAGATTTTAGTATTTAGATATGGATACGGTATCGGATGTTGAATATCCGAACACAGATACGGACGGATTTAAACCCCTCTAAACGAATTCAGTCTCGAATATAGTCGGAAAATATCCGTACCGTTTTCATCCATACAAGTGAGCGAACCTGCCGCTTCGCCTGCAATTTTTGCGGGACTCGAAATTCAAGCCGCTCAATAGAATGATAAAAGGATGCCACCATCTACTATGGCATGTGAACAAAGATGTCAGTAACTAGATTTTTCACATAAAGATATCACATCCGGCTTCATCTATCAACCAATACAATCAGTACAATTATTACAATATTCCACACGTGGGCATACTATCGGCTGTACATAAAACAAGTTTACAACCATACAAGTGAATAACATGAATGATGATAAAGTTTTGACTAAACATTACCAATATGCCTAGATGACAACCATCCATTTGACCCGAAGAACTGCAGAGCTGACGTCTCTAGGTGTTGTCCCACTAAGATCAACTGATCCTTTAGATCATCATGTCACTACAATCTTGCCCATTATCGAAGCCAATAAGTATCTGCAAAAAAAATTTTAGTATACATTTTTCAAGAACCACCTCATTTCTTGTTATCCAGCTTTAGGCAACAATGTATAATCGTGGAGGCCTTATGTGTACATGGAGGTCAATTTAGATCTGTACTAAGACAAAAGTTTCTAATTTTAATCAAATTTCTAGAAGAACATATTGGCATCTACTTGCCCAATAAATGAAGTACCAAATAATCTAATCACAGGTCTCGTGGTCCGAGCACCAAGCACTAATTGGTATGAGCCCCGTGGACTTACCATTGCTTCTCCACGAGGCTCATATCAGGCGCTATAGCCATAAATTTATGTTACCAAATGTTGGTATGTTTCTGTAGACTTTGTTAAAGTCAGAAGCATTTAGTTTATCTAAAACACAACTGATGTTATTACATATACATAATTTAAAACAGATGAGTTAATACTTCCTTGAGACCTTGAACCTATATATTCTAGTTACAATACTAATTAAGCAACCACCATTATTTTAGTGAGCTTCTCGAAATGGCAGTGCTAGCGACTTTCTGTGTAATAAAGCAGACCCCATGCTCCTACTTCGCCTACATACGTCATGTCTGATGTCACCGCCAAAAAGTTAGGAACCACCCGGTGCGGGTCTGCTACCCATGCTTGATTGCGTTTTGACGGAGACGTGACCTTAAAAACATATGGTCTAGAACATCGGGCCTTATTCTCGTGCACAGTACTAGGTAATCGAGAATTATTGATGGCAACAAAAACATTGTTAGAAAGCAGGACAACGTCAACATCGTCGGGTACCCCCCCACTCCTGTTTCCACGATACCTCGCTCCCGGTGAGCCAGGCCGCATGGGCGTGCCAGGCTGCCTGCCAGAGGGCGTGGTCGCTCGCTTCCGCAAGAGAGTGACACGTCGCCCAATAAACTTTGCCTGGAAAGTACTATCTATATCTTCTATACTTATATATATATTAATAAAGAGATAAAATTTCAACCTACTTTTTTATTCTATCTATTTTCTGGTCTTTCTCACTCTAACTGTTTGACAATGAAGAGTTTCTTCCTCTTATGTCTTCCGTTCATGCTCTGTTTCAGCCTTTCAGCAAGTGTTTTTATGTTGTAAGCGTCCTATCTATATGGTGCATCTACATATTCTAGATGTTTATGTTTTGAGACATATGCTACACTCAAATGTTTTATATTGCACGTGTTTTATGTCGTTCAAAAAGTCACCCCCCTCCCATCAAAAATAGGGTGTGGCGAGCAGGTGGACAAGGTGTGTGACGAGATACAACGGGGCATGATGGGATGGGGTGTGTTCTTCCATCTTATGTCTTCCTGTTTCAGCCTTTCGTCAAGTGTTTTTATGTTGTAAGCATCTTATCTATATGATGCATCTATATATTCTAGATGTTTATGTTTTAAGACATATGCTACATTTAAATGTTTTATATTGCACGTATGTAGTTCAAAAAGTCACCCTCCTCCCCTCAAAAATAGGGTGTGGCGAGCAGGTGGACAAGGTGTGTGACCAGAGATACAACGGGGGCATGATGGGATGGGGATAGAGATGGGTCCCGGAGGTGGGGAGCCCTGGTGTGGCTGTACGGTGAAGGCGTGAAACCATGGTGGGCAAAGTGGCTATGACAGCACGTCTGCCTAGTGTCACCGTCGGGCAAGCACCATCTAACGGCACAAAGACATTGGCTAGTAGCCACTGTGCAAAGGTGATAGTACGGTACGACACTCGTGAGGGCGTGGCTCTATTGGTGCTTGAGTGGACGTGGCTGCCTGCGGCAACGTAGGCATGGCCTGACCACTATGATTAAGCGACTGCGCAACACTTAAGAGATTCTTGAAGAAAGGCATGTTAGACCTATCCATGCCATCGGTGCATGTGACAATGCAATGTGTGGTGGAGGTCAGCCTCACAAGTAGTAGTTGGATTATGCTAGGGTCAGTTGATTGCTCTGTTCTCTGCTTGTGCCTCAGAAGTAGTAGTTGGATTATTCATTCTCCGTGGTGTTAGGAGCTTGGTTAGCAGGATTAAGGCTAAAAATTAGCAACACAAATTCTTCGAGATTTAACTTTTAAAACACATAAATTGATAAACAATTTCTATAAACAAAAAATATAACTTGTGTATACGCCTATATAAAGCACTAGTTCAAATTATCCTAACTACACCCAACAATGTCACTTCCACAATCATTACCTTAACTATGTTCACCCACAACATAGAATAAAAATAGGGTCTTAAAAATGCACGCACTGGTGTTTGATGAGGGAGCGGGCCGAGCGGGCGCGGGATGGGCTCTTGACCTAGCTCCTGGCCCCCTCCCCCCACCGCCGGCAGCGGCGCCGGCCGCCACCCCGCCGCCGGCGCCCGCCCACGTCTCCCCACACTCCCCTCCCCCTAGATCCATCCCCCACCCACCCCAAGCTGTACCCCTTTTCTCTCCAACGTGACCCCGACGGCACCCGAATACTGGAGGGCCGCCGCCGCCTGTCGAGGCGCCCGCCGCGGGCGCGGGCCAAGGAGCTGCCGCGCCGCGCCCGGCTCCGCCCTCCCGTCTCTGCTTAGTTGAGGGCGAGGACCCGCCGCCTGCTTTGTGAGGGTGGCTGGAGGGTGTGCCGCCGCCAGGCCCCATGGCCGGCGCCGCCCCAGCGGGCCTCCCCTCTGCCCGCTCCTTCGCACCCCCTCCCCTCAACCTTCCTCTTCTGGACCGGCCACAAGCGCCGTCGCGGCGCGGGGTCCCGGTTCGGGACCTTGTTCCGGAGCGGCCACGCCGCCGCCGCCGGGCACCGGGCCGGGCACACCGCTGGTCGTCGCCGGGACGCCGGAGGGCTGAGCCCCCGCCCACTCCCCTACTGCCGAACCATGCACGTCTCCCCCGCCCTATCGAGCAGTCCGGCCCCATGGCTGGATCTGGCTCTGGGATCATGAACGGGGACGACGCATCGCAACCGCCGCTGGCCGATTGCACGGGTCGCGTTACTACGGTGGCTGGCATTGAGGACGGGGTCGTCCACTCGCCGCCGACGAGCGCACCCGCAGCACCACCCCCGGCGTTGCCGTCAAGGATGGCGATGAGGACAAGGTCCTCCGTAACCCTTCGGCGGCTGAGCAGACTTTCGGCGACCACAATGGTGACAGGGTCGACCCCGACTACTCCATAGTCACCATGGAGGATGTCCCGGAGGACGACGATGACGACGTGGACGTGGGGGGGTTGTGGCCTCAGCCTCGACGCCTTCCTCATTAAGCTGTCTGCCCCCGTCCCGAGCCCGTCCTCATCCCTGTCTCCAAGTCGGCGCCTTTCCACCCCGGGAGCTGCACGCAGGGACGCTCAAAGCAGCGGCGGTGGGTGGACAACGATGGTGACGCGTCCGGCGATGAGAGACCCTTGTCTTATCTGGATGCTGCACGTCGGGCGCGAGGCCTACTGCTGCGCCCTGAGAGTGGCTGCAGGCTAGCCCGGTCAAGGCTCCGGGTCATTGCGGTGCGGCTCGTCGGCGGTGCGGTCACCGACGTAGACGGAGGCAGCACGATTGGCCACGTCCCCAGCTAGTGAGTGGCATTCCTGCTCGTCCAGTGGAGGGTCATGTCCCCACACAGCGACGCCTCGAACGACATGAGCGTGACGGGTGGCCAGCCGCCTGTGCCATCCTGGAGCAGCTCCCCATCCACCAGCGCCTTGGAACGGCACGTCGCACGACCGCTCCGAAGGCCGAAGGGTGGCAGTGCGTGCTTCCACAGCGCCTTCCCTAACCGGCTCGGCCGTCGCGATCGCGGCAGCACCTTGACGGGCCGTGGCAGTTCCCAGCACACGCCAATGGCCGCTGCTTCAAATGCCTGGTAGCAGGGCATCGTGTCGCCACCTGTAACCTTCCTTGGTGATGCCTCCACTGCCACTGCCTTGGCCACGTTGTGCGGGATTGCACGAGGCCTAGGCACGTCAAAAATAGAGCCTCTCGTCAGCAAGGAGGACAGGTGAGGGTACCATTGGCGGGGATACGACCATTGCAGGTGCCAATGGCTCAATTGATGGGCCCATGCACCACCGCCGTCATGCCCACGGTTGCCGCTCGAGCCAACGCAGGCGTCACAGACGGAAGATGAACCAGGGGCGGCCGGTGCCAACCAGGCTTCCATGGTTTGGCAGCCGCGGTCTGCTCGCCCTGGGGCTAGAGCATCGACTGCACCCCCGACCAGGAGCTTAGGCCATGGACCTCCGGCCTATGTGGATTCGGCGGCCACCCGAAGCGACGTAGCTTGGACCGTCATCCTTGAGGGCCACTGCCATCGCTCGGTGATGAACCTTCGGTCATGGAAGGGAAGACGTCCCCTGAGCCGACAACGCCTGTGGCCAACACAGAGTTGCTGGCTTCGCTTGCCTCCTGGGTTGCCTGAGGGCCCGTGCCGACCCTCATGGCCTCTTTAGAGGGGACACCCTCCAGACCTCTCGCGCCCACCCTTGTGACTGGAATAGCACCAATGCTAGGGACGAACGCGGGTGTGATCAGTGAGCGGGGCGGGGAACACCGCAAGGAAATTGCCTCCACTGCCATGCCGGTGCAGGCAGTGGTCGACCACGCTGCCGCCAGGTTTCACAAGGCGAGTGGTCGAAATCCCCATGCTGGCCGTGACCGCCAACAAGGACCGTGGTGCGCAGGATGAGGACGACGGATGCTGCACACCGCAACCGGGCTCCCCTATGCCTGCCATCCTGGAGCGCGGTGCACTGGACGATGACGACGGATGCTGCACACCGCCACAGGGCTTCCTCGTGCCAGCGTACAAGGGCGTTGGTGGGGTACCCCAGTGCCAGCAACGCCGATAGCCTACGCAGACTCGCAGCTTCCGCTTGTCGGCCTTGGGGGCGCGACCGAGAACGCGTTCCTCACCCCACTCCGTGCCGCCAGGATGGATCGAGACACGTCGAGCGATGATAGCGACGATGACGATGCAGCCAGCGAGCTCCTTTCTCCATCGCTCAGCGGGCGCATCATAGGGTTCATCCAGCGGGTGTTGAAGAAGGCCGCCTCGCCCCGACTACATGTAACAGAACCGCCCAATTAATATAAACCCAAGGTACTATGTAAACCGCCGAGGCAATTTAGTTAGCACATTATGCTCATATTGACCCGGTAGTCTGTGAAATCTCGAAGGATTTCAAACTTTTCCAATGACACACCAGGAATCACACAGTTCAGCAGTTACCATTCATCTGTTCTTACTTTGCGAACATATCATAATTACAACATAGGATTTATATAAACCCCTTTTGAAATCAGAGTTGCAAATAAATAGCGGAAGTGGATATATTTTGACAAATACTCACACCTATGATTTGAGATACATTGCCAGTTTAGGGTCAACATCCAACAACAGCAATTAGGCGAGATATAAGAGTTGACCTTGCCCAAGGTCTAGTCTTCGCATAGTGGGATATAGGTCCATCTTGTCGCCACAACAATAGTCTTATGATCTGCAATAAGTGAGAATAAAACCCTGAGTACGAGAATATACTCAGCTTGACTTACCCGTCATAAACCAAAAATAAAGTGACTCCAAGGAGTATGCAAGGCTTAGGCTGGCTAACTTCTTTGCATAAAAGCTTGCACTTGTTAAGAACATTTATTTTAACCTTCTAGCTTTGTATTTTAAAGTCATTAACCTGATTATGCTAGATTAGCACCTGATCTAAACAGTCATGAGGTAATTATCATGCAAGAATAGTAACCACTTCTAGTTGAACATCTTTCAGCATCAACATCATAACCATTTCATCTTTGTTAAAGTTGTTACACGATGCTGGTGCTTAGTCAAGTGTCCACTATCCAGGGACGATGGCGATTATAATCGATTGCAAACCAGCTGGCGAGTTATTCCCCACACAAACCCAGACAACTGGTGCCTTGTTTGCCTTAGGTCACCTTGGCCTATTCGGATAGAGTCACGGGATTGACATGAACCAACGTACCCAGGAGCCGCCCGGCTGCATACTAGTCGGTCTCTGCCGGCCTCAGGCTTACTCTCCGTGCCCCTGTCATCACACCACCATCTCCAGTACGATCATCCTGGTCAAAACCTAGCCCAAATAGTCTCGAGGCTTCACGGTCGGATGATCACATCCTTCCAGCTATCTGTGGGGCATGCATTCAACATGACTTTGAGGGCTGTGACAATGGACGGGTCCTAGTTTGACACAGACGGGATAAAACAACACAGAACCTCCAGTTCTGCCCACAGCACCAATCTCGCCCGGTCTCGATTTATTACTTCTCAAGGTTATTCTCGACATCAACACAGCTCATCATTATGGATCACCACCTATAAGCCGCGGATGATAGAAAATCATCCGACTTCTACCGATCTAGTTAGGTAGGGCTAAGCATATATCATGCCAACACCTAACAGGGTATTTGGGTAATTCAGGTGGACAAGGGTAATCATAATGCATCAACGGTATCGATCAACGCCTATAAACTTAATGCATCATAAACAATAAATGACGCAAATTAAGTTATTTGTAAAATCATAGGGAGAAATGCTTTGGGGCTTGCCTTCCTCTGACGAGTGAGGTTGAAGCTCTAGGCACTCGATCACAACTCCTCTTCTGGATTCCTGTTTCATGTCACGTTAGGTTCTCCTAGCAATCCTGTATGATGCGGATGCATGTATGAATACGAAGAATGCACATGGTATGATAATGGAGTATGATGATGATGAATGCTTGCATATTCTTCCTATAAGGTAGTCAACACCATCCAAGGACCGGTACCATAATCATATATCATCTACTGCATTCTCTACTACAACAATGCAAGTCTATCGGTGAAACCTTCTTTCTACTTATCGCCAGTAAACAAGCCAGTAAAGCAACTAACTATCTTACTATCACTAGCAAACAAGCCAGTAAGGCCAAAGACCTATACTTAGCATAACCATCTTGATACATTCATCATGTGCTAATCACTACCACAACTCCACTCAAAACATGCGCCATACATCACGGGTAAATCTACACCAGGCAATATATCCTAAACTTCAACTAGAGCTACATAGTAACACTAATGGATTAAACACCCTATGTAGGGCTAAAGAAGCATTATTCATGGCATGATATAATAAGACAAGGCATAAATAAAGCAATTATAGTCGTAGGGTATAACTACAACATCTATTATAACTGCAACATCTATTCTTGCTTAACATAAAAATCTACAAAAAAAATACAGAAGACAAAACACATCAATTCTAGGCTGCCGTCTAAATTTCACCTCATTTGGATAAGCCTATCATTCTACACAAAAATCACAAGGCAGCACATAATAAGGGATCTAAAAATACTTTGTACTATGAAGTATGTCAAACCTTAGATTTCATCACATCAAAAGCTACCTTATGACATATAAGTATCCTACAAAAATTATCAATCCCAAACTAGACACACAAAATGCATTTTTGAATTATTCCAAGAATAACCCTAATATCCCACTTGAACTACAAGTTCATATTTTTACGCAGTAAGCAAGCAGAATATATTTTTCATAGATAGAGCATGCCAACACAAGACTAACCCAACAAGAAACACATTTTTATGAGCTATATACAATTAGTTATGTATTTTCTAAGATATCAAGCATTTAATGTGAATAAATAAACTTAAATAAAACTATACAGAAAAGTATCCCAAACATGGCATTTCATATTTTTCATGCCTATATCTTCTCATAACAAAAATACTACAACTTGAACCATCTCATTTGAATAAGAAATGAGCAAGATATGATTTTTGCAAGGTTTAAACAGAAATCTAGAAACTCTTTTCTTTAAATTGAAATAGAAAATAGTTTTGCACCAAGACCCCTAGACTTCTCAGTAATTAACCATGCCCAGGTCTATAAATTTCTGAGTCTGGCCGTTATGCACGAAGGACCTTCACCTTCGTCCAATTCTGGGACAAGGTTTGACCGGCGAGGGCTCGCCGGCAACGAGGTCTCCGGCCGAACCACCACCACCATCCTGCTCTACACATCGGCGCGAACACGAAGAGGTAGAAGATGAAGGCTACGGTGACCAAAATCGATGGCGACGTGGGACGCCGGCGAGCGACGGCGCTACAGGGCAGCAGGATGGTCGTCGCCGTGCTCGGCGTGGCCAATTGAGTTGCGCTCGAGCACCAGCACGTCCTAGCGACCATGAACACAGAGAGAGAGGAAGAAAATGCAGGCCAGAGGCGCTTAGCCATGGCAACGCGCGGCGGCGGCCATGACCGGCGGTGAGAAAATCGATCAATTCGACCACTACCTTGGACGACGGCTGCCGCTAGCAGGCTCAGGTGACGGAGGTGGCCATTACAAAGCTCCGTGCGAGCACCGGGAAGAAAATGGCGATGGTGACGGTGTGATTCGCAATGGCGGAGAGATGATCGCGGCAATGACGTCGTGGCCTTGCGTGAGAAGAGAGAGGGAGGTGATGGGGTGGGAGAGCGAGGGCGAGTGAGGGCAGGAGAGGGTGGGTGAGGGCGGCCTCGGGCTGCCTCTTTTAAGGAGAAGGCCACACGGGCAGGCCACGCAGTCGGCGGGCATCGGCGTGCGCCAGGATGGCAGGCAGGCGGCAGGCGACGGCGTGGGCACTTGAGTGCCTGCGCCGCGTCGCGTAGCGCGTGGCCGGACTCGGCGTGTGGCATCGGCAGGCGAGGCAGGGCAGGGCGCAGCGGGGCAGCGGCAGCAGCGGCGTTGGCGTCGCTGTGGCACTGGCGCGGGGAAGCAGAGGAGAAAGGGAAAAAAATGAGAGGGAGGGGATGACAGGTGGGCCTGGGTGGGTCCCACCACTATTAAAAATAAACTATGAACTTTGACACGCTGTAGCTCCCAAGCTGTGTCGAATTTCGAAAAACTTTGAATACCAAAGTTGTTCCATTTAAAGAGTAGAGCATTTCATATATAGAAAGTTTTGACTAATTCAGCCTAAATTTGAAAATGTAAATTTAGGTCAAATTTAAATTATAAAAATATTTCTTTCCAATATTCTACCCACTGTTTTTAACCTTTTTGAAGGCCTAAAAAGTATTTTCATGATTTGGTGAAAATAGAGATTTTATTCCAAATATTTTTTCTCTACAAACCATATTAAGGGTCCAACTTGAAATGAGCGTTGTAGCTACCTCCTCTAGTTAAAGCCGAGCAAACACAATTAAGGTAATTAAATCCTAATTTTGCAATACTTGATTCTGAAACCACACGACCAAGCAAACCTTGACCCTAATACCCTTCTAAACATGTTTAGGTTCTAACCATAATCATTTGCACGCATTCATCACAATCTTGCATCTAGGTCAAATAATTTGAACTGCATGCAAACAAACATCCAACAAAATATGTCATGAATGTGACTTGATGCAGATGATATGATTATGTCCATGATATACGGTGCAAAAACATAGTTAACACCTTGGGTGTTACACTACAACTGCCCACAACACCCCTGCTACGGATGGATAGCGGCACAACAGCTCGCCAACGTCCCAGTCGCCAGGCGAGGTGAAGCCCTCATCATAAAACGGATGACACAACTTGAGGGAAAAACGACGGCGAAGGCCAAGCAAAAGTTCGAAGCCACGTTTAGCGATAACCCCGCCGATGCGGACACCGAGTTGTTACGGGAGCTCTTCCCCGGCCTCACACATCGCGGACGATGTGGCACCCGTGCATGAACGCCACCACCGATCCATCGATCGAAGTCGGTACGTGCTCTCTAGGTTGTCTATTTTATGAGTAATTCGCTTAAAAAATAATATGAAAGCGGCGCTTCATGTAATATATTAGCTCAAAAACACGGGTATAATAACTTTTCTTTTTAGATATAAAGATGCGCAAGTCTTTTAGGTATTAGAAAAAAACGCACGCACCAGACTAACTCTCGTACATTCTCTCTCCTTATTTACTTAACCATATCCGATGGTACTCATCGCTTCGATTCCTTCGTGACCTGTGTGGATCGGCGTCAATGCTTGACGTCCGTGGGCGAGCACATCTGTGACTTCCACGGAACCTTTTTTATTTTTAATTTTTTTAAATTTTTTTTATAATTTTAATTTTTTGTTTTGAAATATAACAGAACTAGTCGTCTACAGTGGGCGTTTTTTAAAAAACGCACACTGTATGGACGTTACATGTGACGTGGCACAGGACCGGCCGCCGTCGGTGCCAGCTTTTGTGGACGGCCCCTGGAGCCTAAAAAACGCCCACTGCGTGGACGTTTTTTTAGTGACGAGGGGACCACCTGCTAAAGTGCGCGCTGTTTTACGGACGGGCCTCGAAGCAGCAAAAAAAACGCCCACTGTGTAAGCGTTTTTTACGCGTCAGATGGCCGCTTATAAAAAAACGAGACCGACCGCGTACTTTTAGAGGCGGCCCGTTGGCGCGTAAAAAACGTCCACACGCGTTTTTTAAACTCCGCCTATATGTACCCTTACCCTCCCTCCTGAAAATCTGTACTGCAGTAGTAGACTGCACGGCACGCGCCGAACTCTGCTCGACCGAGAGACTGAGAGACTGAGAGCTCTGACCTCTGAAACGCAACGTCGTGCACGTCGAGCTGCAGCATGTGACTTGTCACGTCGTTTCCGGGGCCCGCCACTCCGCCCGCGCATGCACAGTCCCAAAACAGCGCCACGGCCCGACCTGTCCAGCTCATCACCACCTCCCACCGCCACGCGGGCCCCGCGCCTACTTTTCTCTGCGTACTGTATACTTGTTGATCAGCGGCAGCGGAAGGGCCTCGCCTTTTGCAGACGGCCCTTGGTGCGTAAAAAATTTTAGACGGCTTCTGGCGCGTAAAAAACACTCGTACAGTGGATGTTTTTTTGCTGCTTCGAGGTCCATCCGTAAAACACCACGTACTTTTACAGACGGCCCCCTCGTCATCAAAAAACGCCCACGCAGTGGGTGTTTTTTGGGCGTCAGGGACCGTCCGCAAAAACCGGCACCGGCGGCGGCCGGTGCTGTGCCACGTCACATATAACGCCCATACAGTGGGCGTTTTTTAAAAAACGCCCACAGTGAACGACTAGTTCTGTCATATTTTGAAACAAAAAATTAAAATTGTCAAATTTTTTTTAAAAAATTAAAAATAAAAAAAATCGACTTCCACGATGGTGCGACAGAGAGCAGAGTTGAGTTCGGCCTGCCTTAATTATGATCACCCGGACTAGACAACACCCACATGGAGGACGTTGCCGGCGAAAGGGCAGTCTCGGCAGAAGCGGAGCAACGGAGGTCGACACATACCCGAACTCTACACTGGGAACGGTGACATTGTCGGCGAGCATGAAGGAGACGTTAGCAGTGACCCGGTAGATGGCCTTCATGAAGGCAGCACCGGTTAGCATTTATTTTGCTCGAATACGCAAAACATTTACGTATCCATATAATTAGAAAAAAAATAAATATATGCACCATACAACAACTTGGCTATTAGGTGTAAAGTAGTCCAACAGCTTATAAAATGCTTAATTTACTATGACAACTTTGTATATGGGTTCAAATTGGTCCAACAAGGTGTAAAATGCTGGGTTTATTGTAACAACTTAGTAAATTGGTGCATCTACGGTCTAAATGTTACAAATATGATGTGTTTGTCTTGTGTTATGTCATTTTAGTATTCTTCTCGTAAAATAAATTTTGGTTTAATCATTGTTTTCAAATTGATTTTGCAATATTTTCTTGTATTTTCTCACATTTACTTTTTATAGGTTGAAATAAAAAATAACCTTTTGATAGAATATTCTATTCATAAAATAATATTAACATATGGTGTAAACTTACCCTAATGAATTAGTTGACGTCTTTAACTTAGTAATGAAAGTTAAAATACTAGCTAGAAATTTCAAATTAAATAAAAAATATTGCTTTGTGCATACTTTAAACATAAAAACATGTGTAAATCATGTTTCTCATGTTTTATAGACATTGTTTGTTATACTTCAAAACCACAATGTTTCATAGACAACACTTTTTGTTACATCAAAATTAGACTAAATTAAATTGGTACATAGATACAAAATATCTCTCATTTTTAATGTGAATATATTTTTTTAAATTTTTAAATAATGATTCTTGTCTTTGATGACTATATCACCATTGTGATTGGGCACATAATTATAAATTATCTGTTTCGACAAGTTGTTGCACTAAAATGGAAATTTTATAAGTTGTTAGACCAATATGCACACACTTACCAAGTTGTCACACTAAATTAAACATTCTACAAGTTATTGGATTAAATCTGCACCCACCTCTCAAGTTGATATACGGTGGGTGCAATTGCTCTAAGAAAAGGAGTTTAAACATATACATGACGTGCATCAAGCATGTTAGTTGGTCTTACATTTAAGAGGGGCTAACCTAGCGGACTATTACAAATTTCGGTATTACATAAATGGAACAACCATCTAATCTATACTTTTGGTTATTTTGCAACTTTCGGTTTCCTATGTGAATATTTGCAAGATTGTACATGAATCACAGTCAGTCTCTGCATCGTCTACGTGCGCAATGTCCGCCTCGGCTTGGCGACGTCCGGCGTCACCGTCTCCGGCGCTTCCCCCGATCTACAGACGAGCACCTGCGCTTGCTTGATATGCTGGGCTAGCCAGGTAGCTGCGTACGGCGTCGCAAGCAGCTGAAGCTG
This sequence comes from Bothriochloa decipiens, assembly GCA_023333625.1. Classification (NCBI taxonomy): domain Eukaryota; kingdom Viridiplantae; phylum Streptophyta; class Magnoliopsida; order Poales; family Poaceae; genus Bothriochloa; species Bothriochloa decipiens. The sequence goes on from JALGXP010000782.1 coordinate 17,141, forward strand.
GCACTCGTGCTACTGTTGCTGGTACCAAACCCAAGTTCAGAAACAAAATTTCTCTGTTCCTTTCCTCTTTTGCCAGGATTTCGTGTATAAATACCTTGACGATCCTTAATAACTTCTGTTCATGGTTCACCGTTGTACCAATTCCATTTAAACAACACGGTCGAATCTGCAATGGTTTAGGATTATAGAAGTTCAAAGTTTGGTAAATTTAAAACATAAATAACTAGGATGCAGGTTAAGTTCAGAGTTTTATTTCTTAGAGCCCACTATTCAACCTTCACTGTTCACTATGTGTAATCAACTTTACACGCTTCGTTTTAGAGATGGAAGATAGCAAGCTTTAATTTTTTTCTTTCCTAGCTTTTTTATGTTCCTCTTATCGGTTGATTTTTGTTTATGATCTATATTGCATTATCATCTCATAATTTTGCATGTAGTGTGCTGATTCAGAAAAAAGCCATGTCAAACAAGAAGCCAAACCCCAACGTCGACATAACAAACAAAAACACGGGAATGAGCGCCGCCTATTACGGAATTACTTATGACAATTCTATAGCCCAAAAGAACTAGGTTTCGTAAACAACATAGAGGAAGAATGAAGGGAAAATCCTGCCGAGGCAATCATATTTGTTTTGGTTGTTTCAAAAGTACTTTGATATAATCTTTTCAGTTAAAAATGAAATGGAGCACCTATAGATGAGGCCGAGCGAAAGATAGAAGAGAGGAATAGAAGGAAAGATAAAGGCCAATGAAACCATCAAGCAGAGAGAGAGAGAAAGAATAAAAGGCGTCGTGAACGAGAATCAAAGAAGACAGAGTCATCAACGCCTCATCATTGTATTGCTTATTTATTTATTTATTTCCTTTATTTATGTGAACTACTGATTTTGCTACTTGATATGTCAACAAGCACCAAATGGAGTGTGCTCAAGTATCCTACATCCATCAAACGCCGAGTACAAGGACAATGTCTATCCAGGTAACATGGATAGGCTACATAGAAATTATAATTATGTCCTTAGAAGATAACCAACCTATGATACTTCTTGTTTTTCCAGTAGCATAACATGTCACACTCTATTCAATCATTTGCAGCAACGGTAAATCTAAGTGTTATCCTTATATCTTTTTCCTCTCTACAATCAATAATCACATGTCGTATTGTATGTATAGAATAAATATAATAGATTGACCATACGAATCAGTTAGCAGCTCAAAGAGGCAAAGGGCACTCGCAGAAAGAGAGGTAAACAATATGGATGAACACAACAAGGATAAAATGTTGCAAAGGAGTAGGGACTACAAGAAAAGGATGAAGAAACATGTAGTCGGTGTCTTGCTGAAGAAACATCGTATACAATACAAATGATATAATATGATAGTGCCTTCTTGTTCGGGCCTATAGACAATCAATCTGAAGGTATGTTATTTTTCTTTGTTTTCTAGAAAAAACCATGTTTATTTGGATATTGATGATCTTCTAATCAGATGGTGTGTTCTAATCCTAAATATTCGAGCAAACATCATGTAGAGGAACATCTATTGGCACCTCATAATTTGGTTATTGATGATCTTCTTGATCACGATATGACCAGGCAATATTTGATGAATTTTGAAATACTTATCGTCAACTCCCCTCTCTCCCTATTTGTATACCACTATTAGACTAGAGTAGGGTTTTCACCTAACTAAAGAGAGAGAGTAGTTTCCTTCTTGTGGTCATAAATGAGAGTTAGGGGTAGGGGGTATTTATAGCACTTTATTGAGGGCGGCCCATGAATCCATATGATGCATCTTCATTGTTGTTGGATCAAATCAACCTTGATTGATGTTGGAGATGTGAGGAGTTGTGGTTCTTTGCATGAGAGAATGCAAAGAGGCAATGGAGGCCTTAGGGTGGTCGGTAGACCAAAGGAGGGGGGCATCGACCGACTCTCTTAGCATAAGTATGGGACCTTTTTGCTTGATCCTTAGTGGGTATATGTGGTAGGACCTCTTTAACTCTTTGAATGGTGGAGATATATGGGCTCTTTTAATCCGTGTTTACTGGGTATATGCTGGTAGGACCTCTTTAGTTCTTTGAATGGTGGAGATATATGAGCCCTTTCAATTTGTGTGCCTCGCTTAGCCTTCTAGAGGAAACAGACATCTAATAGTTGATATTGCTTGGAAGTGTGTATCTCATGCATCATGGAGCACTGAGGAAGGGTTGAGAGGGGCCACCGGGTCCATAGGGGGTTGGCCGACCCCATATGTGGACCCACAATCACCCTATTGCCTCCATTTTATCCCTCATTCAAATATTCTCAATTTACATGTGGAATCAAGTTATTTATATAAAATGTAATAATGTTTTGCTCAATTCTTTTGTAGGTTGAGACTTTGTTGACAGTTTTGACTACACATAACCCTAACGAAATTATGGTCAACACTTATCATCAATTGACCTAGTATTGTTTAAGTGAAGTTGAGCAAGTGGTGTAGATGAAGTTGAGCAAGTGGTTTAGCCCTTTTAAAATAATTGATGATTGTTTAATGTAATATGAAACCCTAGATTTCTTGTAACGTCCCGCCTTCTCGAGACCGGACCCGTTTACATTCGGAATTTCTAACCATCATCATCTGATTTTGTGTCCGTCATCAGTCGATTTTTCTTATATTGTTTTGGGCTGGCTTTTCAATGTGGCCTGTCGTCATCCGGCTGATGGTTAGAAATCCACCAAGGTTGCTGCCCGCGAGGTCGTGTTCCTGGAGAGTGACCGGTGAGCCATCCCTGACATGTGGCCGTCACTCCATGTGTGTGTTTCTATTTGTGTGGATTAATTTTTTCTTTTTTCTTTTATTTTTTCTAGTATTCTTTCTATTTTTTATTATCCAATTTGAGTTTTAAGTATGAGTATTTTCAATTATGTATACCTTTTTAGTTCTATTTTTTAGTTTTTTCATTGTATCTTTTAGTTTTCAGTTCAATATAAGTTATATTTTTTCAATATTTTTATTATCAATATTTAGTCATTTTTTCTGTTTTTTGTTTCAGTTTCTATAGATGTTTCTTTTATATTTTCCAGTTTTTATAGTACAACTTGTCAGCCACATGCAGCAGCAGCGTGGCGGCACCAGTCTTTTCTGCGCGTCCTCATAGACCAAAACCAGTTTTTTCTTTATACTTTGTTCTCACTCATGCGCACCCGGGAAGAACTTCTCAGTTGCCCGCGCCAAGAGCTCGGGCTATATATTCATTGAATCCGCGACCACAACTCCTTTCCTAAATCTAACAGCCAGCGCCGCCTTGTTGGCTTGAGCAGCAGCGCCGCCAAACCCTAGCCGCCATTGAGGTTTCGCCGGAGCTCGGAATTCGTCGCGGTCGTGGGTTATTTATGGTCGTAAGTTGGCTCTAGAGCTTCCCCATGACCCCCTGAACCTTCATGTACCTTTAATTTGGGTCAATTTGGCTTAACCCGTGCCGTCGCCGTTCGCAGGGTGCCGCCGTCCCCCTCTCGCCGTCGCACTCCGCGCCCGCTCGATTTTCGCCTTCATCTTCTACGTAGGTGAGTGCGGCTCGTCCTCCTCGTTCGTTTGGTACCGGCCCCGCTCGGTATGGTGGTCGAAATCGGCCGGTTCACTTCCGCCGGCGAGCTCCTCACCGCCGTTCATGGTCGCCGCCGCGGTCGGCCTCCAATCCGGCAGCGCGCCGCCACATGCCCCCTCAGATCCAATCTGGACCGTTCATCTTGAAATGGACGGCTAGAAACACACCGTACCCCTTCGCGGGTCTTTTTGATTAAGAGACCCCAAGATTTCTATTAATTACAGATCGGTCCCTAGCCGACTTGGATTATCGGAATTTCCTGATTTATTTTATTTTGATAAAAGTTTTAGTTATTTACAGTTTTGTCATTTGATTCAAATGCTTATAAAATGCTCATTTTAACTCCGATTGTATCCGTTCAAATTCCATTGGATTCATAATTTCGTAAGCTACGCAGTGGTGCCACTGTTGTTATATTTTGTAGACTTTATATTTTGAGTTCATATTTAATGCATTTTTTGTCTATAGGAAATCTTTAAAAATTCATATCTTCGCCGTTATAACTCCGTTTTCGGTGAACTTGACGTATGTGTGATCTTAGAAGCGTGAAGAATAGTTTTATAAACTTTTTATTCTGTTTTGTTGAGTTTGGTGTACTGTTTCTCTAATAACTCTTTGTTTACTTTGTGTATGTATGCTCGATTGGATTGCTTTGTGTTGGTTGTTAATGTCGAGTTCAGACGGTGAGGGTTTTGTTGAGCAAGGTTATGTTGAGGATCAGCAGGACTAGCAAGACTTTGTGAATCAAGGCAAGTATAGCATGGATCCTCCTTGTTATCTCTACACCCTAAATAATGTTACATTTGCATGTGTCCACTTGATGACCTTAGAGGTTATAACTAGATGTTGTTATCTTAATTCGTTGACACCTTTGGGTTGTATTGGGTAGCTATGATGCTAGTGCTTAACAAATATTATGATCTTGTGACTTGATGAGTACTTATGCCATGAACAGTAATAATGATTTGTAACAACATGAGGGCTAATCTGTAACAGAACCTCCGGGATTTAACGTACAACTACGAGGGCTATATGGCTCTGGCTTTAGTTGTCTAGGGGACCTTTTCTAACTTTTTAGCAGTTCCTATTTTGGCGCAAGAGGGGTGTGTCCGGGTTGGGTGTAGTTGGACCCCTGTTTATATGAGTATAGGCTGCGGTTGTGTGCCATTTAGAAGGGGGATACTATATTCGTAGGCACAGAAACCTTAGCGGCCCTAATTTGTTAGATGAACCCTTAGGTGGCTTTATATGTTTTGCGGGGTTTGGGAGTAATTAGCCCACTCAATTGTAAAACATGACTCACAGTGAAAGTGTACACCTCTGCAAAGAGTTAAACCGATATATTGTCCGTGCCCTATGGTTAGGGCGGCCTTGGAATCTTTACATTAATGATAATCTCTCCTGCCATGTTAAAATGTTCATTTATCTACTGTTATATTCATTATTCATTTATGTTACTATGTTTATGATGGTTTTGGGGAATACTTGCTACTTTGATGCTATTTAATTGCTCAAATGGATTAACTTATAAAAGCTAAATGCATTCAAACAGTGTCAGCTTAATTGAGCCTCATTAACCCATGTTATGCTTGTTGAGTACGGTTGTGTACTTACGCTTGCTTTACTTTCAATTTTGAAAAATCCCGGATGGGTAACAGATGAAGGGTGGAATGAGAGCTATCGTGATGAGTACTAGGCTCGATGTTCACCAGTTGGCGTGTCCCTGTATGGAGCTTCAATAATAAAGTTATATTAGTTATCTATTTATTTATTTGCAAGACTCTGTGATATGTATATTGGTTCGTTATGTAATAAACAGAGTAATGATACTCTTTGTAATTTGTCATCTTATATGTGCGACTGTTTCTGTGGAGTATATAAGGTTATTTATACATTCTATTTTTATCCTTTAAAATAGAGTGTGACAGTCATCCATTGCTGAAAGCCAAACATGCTTAATCTTGTAGTTTTTTTGAAGATGAGATTTCAGAAAAGAAATTATAACTTATTGATATGAGTATCCTATTAATTATATTAAGCGCTGGACCGATGTGTTACATTTCTCTACGTTTAAAATGGGACGACAATACCATGTTGCCATTTAAATTTTGTAAAATTTTATTAAACACCAATTCCATGATGTCGGCGTTAGGAACCCGGGGGCGTCCTAAGCCAACGAGTAATCGT